>JAHWFP010010419.1:19447-42942 GCA_023313725.1 Lithobius niger | reverse complement strand
AATTTCGTGCACCTAGCATGAAATGGCCTAAGTTTGAGTGAATGTAGCAAAACTGACTCGTACAGGGGTAAACACAAGAAAATAAATATTGAACTAATGTTACAAAATCGTATTATGAAAGAAAGCCAATATGGAAGCAAGCATCTTTAAACTGTACACAGTAGTGGTTTAGGTTTATAAGGAGCCTTTAATATAAAACTGAATTTTCGTGTTTCGGTGGAGTTTGTTGTTGTTTGTTTACGTTATTAAAAAAAATGTTGGCCTATAAATCTACACATACTGTATCGGTATAAATAAGCCAGGAAGATGCTGCTAGAATTCTTCTGTAAATGACACATCTGCATATTTTTATCTCGTCTGGTTCCAACGGTGAGTTTTTGAGGCTGCAGTATTTACAGTGTTACACTACACCAGAACACATTATCGCTGTAGACTTGTATTTTTACTATCGACTCTGTTCTGATACCGGTGTCACTATCGGTCAATCCCTAGCAAATTTTTAATATTTTGTGCAACGAATCACAGATCTGACATATGGTGGATTTGATACTGTACATCAGTGTTCGTGCAAATTGCAACATTAATATTCTGCTGTAGTGCACATATGTACTCGTAGAGAAATATTTGTTTTAAAATACATAAAATTTACGGCTGACCGACACTGGTATCGAGCCCATTACAGAGGTGCATAAAATCCTTACTGGACAAAATTTCCCTCAAAAATTTCCTACAGATTTTTAAAATTTCCACACCCTTTTATTGTGAAGGCAAGCCATATTGTATTACAGCAAATTTCCACAGTTCTCCGAAATTTCTCACAAACCTCATTCGGGCATTCTGGCTTGTTCTGCACTCCTGGCCGGTACTACAGTATCCGTAGTCATAATAGGTTTGGTTAGCGATATTAGTTAAAAACCTTTTTTCTACTTGCCGTGAAAAAAATCCATTACCCAATTTATTAGCATTCTCCTTCTCCAATGCTGTTTCTACTAGAGATAAAACCAGTTCTTCCGGTCCGCTAGCCTCCATCGCATATAATTTGAGGCGGAGCAGCAGAGCGCACCTTTTCTTCTCTAGCCACCACGCTGTTCACTTCGTTGGGGCGCTGTGCTTACCTCCGCTTCTAGCACTAGCCTCCACAACGTCCGCCTCCGCTTTGTGATGCCGCGAGCAAAGGCGACGCAAGGAATATCCTCCCCCTTCCTTGCCGGTCCCGGCTTCTTGTCTGGGCCATACGCCCTCCACCTCCGTCCTCCGCACGCTGCCATCCCTCGGAACGACCGTTCCTTGTTTTTGGCCGACGACCTCGCGTCTGCGTTGCGTATGGGCAGTGGGTGACTCTGTTCAGCCCAGCGCCATCCTCGTCCTCAGTCTCCCCGCCCAGGGGCTGCCTCCGAGCAGCATTCCTTGGGATAGGCTGCCTCGTTGCCGTCTATCAACTTTCACCTCTCCTCCCTACAGCGTTGAATGCTGTTTTCATTGGAAGCGATATTATATCCCTCCGTGCTACCTCCGTCTGCACATCCTATTGCGCAGCCTTATTTTCGGAATTTTTTACCTTTGCCTCCGCCCTCTCCCTCCACCCTCCGCATCAGCTCGCTGCCATCACCCAGGATGGCCTCTGTCTACGACGGTTCAGAACTTCATTGCGTCTGGGTGATGGGCGGATCGATTCGGTTTACCGACATGCCTCGTCTTCGATCCTCTTCCCCACTGCGCACTGCCTCTGCGCAGCCCTCTTGGGGTGGACCCTTTCACTGCCTGCTTTCGGCTTTCACCTACCTCCTTCCAGCCTCCTTCCAGCATTAAAGGCTGCTGTTTTCTATGACAAGGGTTTGATGTCCCTCCGCGACGTCTCCATCTGTGCATTCTATTGCGCGGACCTTCTTTCGGCTTACACTGCCTCTTCTTCTTATACACTTATCCTACCTTCCGTCGTTTTACAGCAGTTTTCTGGATGTACCATCCGTTCCAGCTCCTGATCTTCCGGTCCTCGGACAACCGTTTAGCCGCATCCGCTCAGCGGATAGATGCCTCCCTCTCCCTTTCAGAAGGATTGCTTTGACCCCACCGTTGTTCTACAACAGTTTTATGGCTACGCTGACTGATCCTTCGGTTGAGGATTGAAATCCTCCGCCCTCACGGGGTTTACCACCGTCATCCCTCCTTCCGTCGGGGGATCTTCCATCCGCCGTTCCTCTGGAACAACTGCGATGCATAGTTGCGTTGCGTCTTCCCATTGCCACTTCTGCCAACTTCCTATAATGAGCCTAGTTTACACCTTACCTCTGCACAGGCGGTCGTTCATCCCGCCTTGCCTTCTGCTTCAAGGCTTTGACTTCCGCTTCGCGGGCGGACGCTCCCCTCCGCTTCCTCTCTCCACAAGACTATCCTCAGTAACGGATATACTTCCAGGCCTTGAATAGGCGTCGACATCGTTCTGCCTCATCCTCCGCGGAATCTTCTCTCCGGCCTCCGCCTCAGGGGCTACCCTTGTACCTTCACTTCCATTGCGGTTCCCTCCGCTACCTCTCTCTACACGACTATTCTCCGTGACGGATATATGGAATAACCTTGGCGTCTCCCGATCCCATTTTTTGCTTCCTCCTGCGAAGGAGTTCCGCGTTTTATCATCCTTCCTGCTCACCCGAGTCTCCCTTCTGAGCCTACGCATCCTGGGAAACTTTCCTTACCGCCGTATGCCGTCTTGCCATGGATGACAACTGCCTTTATTCCTGTCTGCTCCCTACCACGCCTCCGCACCGCCTGTCTGTGTCGTCACAGCGCTGCATGAATCAACGCCATCAAGCGACAATTATCTCCCTTGATTTTCTCTACATACTGTTGATTACTTATCCCTCCGACGACGCCGTCCGCTCGTCCTTACCTGATGTGTGTTCTCTCTTCCTGCGTCCCTCCGCCTCGGCGGACGGGGAGCAGGGACACCCGGAGAGATGAATCCTCACTCACCACCATTTCTGCAGGAGGATCCCTTCACTTCCGCTGCGCCTTACCTCCGTTGGACCAACGGATTGGGACCTTCGTTTCCCCCAAGACAGGATGGCTCCCGTCGGCCCGATTTGGGTTTGCCGCACCTTCGCTTCCATCGGCAGGTCTCCTGTCTTCCGCTCTGTTTTTAGAGCCGATACCTCCAGCTCAAGCGTATACGCCCCGTCCCTTTGCCTCCGTTCCACCTCTATTTCACGGTCGTTACACCTCCGCCTTCGACTACCGAGTCCTCCACCTCAGTACTTCATGTTCCCGTTCACATTGCACCTACAAGGCCTTCTCATTCGTGCTTTGCAGACTCCTTCGTTCCTTTGGGGCAAGACTGTTTCCTTGAGCCTTCCTTCGGCCTTCCGCCTCCGTCATCCATCGATATGCTTCCCCTCATACCTTCTTCTGAGTCGTGCTCAGCCACTTTCCTGCCGATGTCTCTACCAGGCAGTCTTCCGGACATAGATCCTGCTGCCGCTGCGATAACACAGGGTTTACCACTGCCGCCTGGTCCACCTACAGAACGCATCCCTTCCTCCTCCGCAGGAGGATTGCTATCGTCGTATACATCTCTCACACGCTCTTGCTTAGCGGTCCGGGCCGCCCTCCCTTGGAACAACCCTCCCTTTCGCAGCAGCCTTCGGTCTTTCGACAACCATGGGTCCCTCCTTCCGGTTTTCCCTTCACATAACAATCAACCAACTGGCCATTTCACTAAACCTACCGTCGACCTACACCTCTCTCCGCTTCAAGCAATGTTTCCTAGACCTCTACAATTGAGGACACGATATCCCTTCGCACTACCACCATCCGTGCATCCTCCTGCACAGCCTCCTTCGGTTCTTTCCTCCTAGGTCAATCACCGCGGGTGCTCCTGCTGGACACTCCCCACATTTCTGTACTATACACTGCTATTCGGCAGTTGGTCGATGTCCTCCGCCTCTGCATTCCCTGCCTCCCGACCTCCGCTCTTCCGCAAGGGACTCGTACAGCGACCTCGTCCGTTGCACCCATCAGGATCCTCTCCGCTCTATCCGGGTTCACCAAGTCCTTCCTCCAGTCCTCCGGAATGACCGCCCTCTTCTGGGTCCTCCTCTCTCGGGACCAAAGTCATTTCTACCGTCCGAATCTACCTTCGCTACAACTTTACGGGTGGCTACTATCATCCGTCTCCTCCGCTCACCAGGCACTCTTGAAGACGAAGCCTCTCGCTTTGCCTCCAGGGCCGTGCGGTCCTCCACCAAAAAAAAAAAGGGTTTATGACAACACTGGAAACGGGGGTTTCATTGATGTGTTGCACACAAGGTCCATCCAATCAATCCAGCCTCCTCCGTTTCCTGACCTCCTTCTTTAACGAAGGTTTACGGGAATCCTCCATCCTGGTCTAGAGGTCGGCATTGAATGCCGTCTTTCAAGCCTCCGGATACACTACTCTCCTCACCAACTATAAGATCTCTTCCCTAATCCACTCGTTCTAACTGGATCTCCCATGTGTCACCAAGACGTTTCCCGACTGGGGCCTTTTCATTTTTCCTAGTAGCCCTGGTGACTCTTCCTTCTAAACCTTTAGCCTCCGCACGCCTCAACCATCTCCCTAAGAAGACTGTATTCCTGGTAGCTCTGGCTGCTTGCCTCCGCTGCAGCGGACTACAAGCCCTATCCGCCAAGGAGCGTGATTGTTTAGCTCTACCGGATTTTCAAGGCGTTCCCCTCACTCCCGGCTCCTCCTTCGGAACACAGACCCAGGAACCTACTAAACGAACGCATCCTTTCATAATACCAACTCTATGCAGTATCCTCGGGGATGATCTAGGAAGAACTCTTTGTCCGGTGAGAGCCGTCAGTTTTCTTTCTGAGAGCCTCCCGTTCTATCAGACGGGGGGCCATCCTCAACTTTTTCGATAGCGAGTCTGTGCTCACTCCCGCTCGAATGATTGGTTCCCGACGCCATCCTACCATCCTCGCTTCCCATTACCTCCGGGATATGTCCTATCGTTCCGACGGCTTGTACCACGTTGTGCCCTTGTTGCAGCCCACCGAGTACCTTAACCCTTGGACGCGCTGTAATCCACTTCGTGTGACAGGAACCGGTCGCTAACTTGGGGGACTCCGGTCAAATGGCGCCCGCCGCCGTGACGAAGTCTATGGGAATGCTAATAAATTGGGTAATGGATTTTTTCACGGCAAGTAGAAACATCAAAATTCCAGGTTTCCCTGTTTGATTTTTGTTTCTATTGCCTATTGAAAAAATACATTACCCGGCTTCCCGCCCTCTTCCCCTCTCGTTGCCAATTGGACAGGATAGAGATGTCGAAAAGGTGAGCTCTGCTGCTCCGCCTTGACTTATGTACGATAAAGGCTGCGCAGTAGCTAACCGACCGGAAGAACTCGGTTTTATCTCTAGTAGAAACAGCATTGGAGAGGAGAATGCTAATAAATTGGGTAATGTATTTTTTCAATAGGCAATAGAAACAAAAATTAACCAGGGAAACCTGTAATTTTGATGTTTTTTTGCCGAAATATTGTACAAAATTGACCGATTTTGATATTCCAATGCACCATTTTAATAGTTTTTTCGAGCGCTTTGAAGTGGTGCTGTCTCGCGTCTGCAGCGTATGTCACTCTCAAGTTATTTAGCATAAATAAAAATGTATCATATGGTAAGGTTACCCAGCTTACTCACGAAACCATAAAACTTAAGTTTTACAAAAAAAATTGTACTTCTTCGATCTTGACTGAAGACAGTAAAGCCCAAAAAAGGTTGAATTCATGCCTGTTATTTTTAGTTTATTTATCTCCAATTTTAGTGTATATGTTTCTTCTAAGGCATTGCTATCAGATTGGTCGAAACTGTTCATAACAGTATTAGAACCAAGAATATGGGTGTCGAATAGCCTTAATGAAATTACTTAAACGCATGTTTTTCAAAGTAGTGTATAGTTTATGTCTGAGTGTATGGAACAGGTAGGTTGGAATGAATGCAGAGGGATTCTGTGAGACAGAGCACTGAGAAGAATACTTGGATGGCAAAATCTTGTGACCTGCAGGCTGAAGATACCAATGAAGGCGCCAACATGTGAAAACCTTTTTACGTAACAGGCTCCAACCAGAAGCAGTAGCCAACATCGGCGGGTGTAATCCTAAACCTGAAGGCCGGAACAAAGTTCCTTCGATTTCACTAACAAATTGACAAACTCCCACCATAGCATCTACGGATTTATTGCAGCTTCATTTCTATTCCCTTTTGTTGTTTTTTTGTAAATTGAAGGGGAGAGTTGGCTGTGTCTGCAGTACTAAGCATTGCAGAATGAACGTTACGGCTCCGATATTAATGTGATGCCTTATTGCAATGGTCGCGTTTTTTAATTAGGGGTGTACTCTTGTTTTTATGCCCCAAATATTTAATATAGTGCAATTTAAATACAAACATTAAGTCCCGTGGTAGAGCATAGGTGAGCAGCGATAGAATCCACTTAGAATAAAGCATTGTGGCCTTGATAAAAGAACATCTTCGTCTCTCTGATGTGCTGAATTACATACTGTATGTTAATTAGAAATACCTCTTTTGTACTTCAAAGTCGAAATTCAGTATACTGTAAATAGAAACACTTGTATGTTATTGAAGTGTAGACCAACGACTTGGAATTGATGTATGCCTCAGTAGCAGCTTGTTGAATGCTGTTTGTATTGGGTCCTTCAATGCCATCAGACCATTCAGACCGTAATTCTAGAAAAGTACACCTCCTGTTCAACAGTGGCTCCACTTAATTAACTTATGCTAGTCGGTAACCCATTAACTGGTTATGGGTAACCTGTCTAAGGATGCACGAACCCTTCGGGCACCCATTAGCAGGTACCTGTCGGCGGCTTCCATTATCCGAATTGCAGAAGGGTCACTCAGAAGAATGGAGAATAATAAGTTAGTTTGTTGAACACCATCGCGGGATGACCGTTTTCGATTTTTTTTGTGTTACGTCAATAAGGGTTCCTAGATGCCACCATCAAAATTCGGTTTCTACGAGGGTCTAACAAGAATTTTTGTACCACTCGGATATTTGCTTCAAAAAGTAGCCCATGAGATGACATTCTCTTCCACGTTACTCCCACGTTACTTGTTAGTGAAAATCCAAACCACCATTACCTTCAAAACCACAATAAATAACCACTAACATTTGTATAGTGAATGTCTTCTGGTGCTTGTGACTGGGTGTGGTTGGACACAGTTTGTATTTATGCTTTCCTGTGTACATCTGCAACAGAACCAGAAGTTGTCAACTGCAAAGCATATCTTGAAATACCGGTAACCGGCGTTGACAGTGGTAAGCAAAGCATATACGTATAGGAATTGTGTCAAAATACCAACTGTAAGTGGTGTGTCCATGCATTTTCTTCCAGAATATTCAACTTGTGTAGGCATCAAAAGCTGTAGAACTTTCAACATGGGTTGAAGTCTGATATTTCGTCCTCACTAAAGCATTTTTAAAGGGGTGCATCTTGCGGGGAGAGGGACAAATCCAGAAGGTAATCAGAAAACTGTTTCAGAAATAATCCTGTGGTTAAACGAAGGGCTTGCGATAGTCCCCCCCCCCATCCCATTCGATCGCAGAATTAGTGTGCTCCAAGCAGCCAGTGTGAATATGCTGTCGGTGCTTAACTTAAAACGCCCAAGCCAGCACATTGCTAGTCACATGTTGCAGATATTTGAGAAAAGTATGCTTACACCTTAGTGAGTGGGAAAACATTGCTCATCTTAATCGTGACATTTCTTAACTTTTACCATTTCCTGAAAGTTGAACCAATCTTTGTGTTGCTGAGAGGCTTTTTCAATGAATTCTGAATGAGCATTTTTGTACTAAATTGCTAACTGTAAATTGCCCACCGTAATTGTCAATAAATCTTGAGAAATTTTGGTAGCATCCCCCACCTTAAAACCATTAAAAAATAGTACGGAGGATATACCTAAAATTGTGCATTTTTATCATAAAAGCATGAAACTTGGCAGGAATGTTGTTTACATCAAATTAAGAATTTTAAGTGTTGTAGGCATTCTCCTAAATTGCTATGAGTCGCCATATTGGAAAATGGCTGCCCAATAGTCTAAAATTATGCATTCTTATCATGGCAGGAATGTTGTTTGCTTAGAATTATTAAGAATTTAAGCGTTGTAGACATTCTCCTCAATCGCTATGAGCCGCCATATTGGAAAATGGTGCCCAAATTACTTGTTTTCCATAACTCTGAAAAACAGCCCGAATGGACATGTTTAAAATTTTCTCAAAGGAGGCGATCTATTCTTGTCATCAATCTTAACTGAAATTGTTTAACTTAGATAGCGATCGACCTACACCCATTTAACCATTTAAAGGTGAAGAGGTAATGGCGTAAGCGGCGAAAGCGTATGATGATTTTCGAATTCAAAGTGCTCTTGGGAGCCCTCTAATAGTCCAAAATGGATATACGTAGGATTTTATGAATGGTATGGATCTTTTATTTCCTTCAATCTTAACCGAAATTGTTTAGCTTAGATAAGAATACAAATATGAGCATTACATTGGCACTTTAAAATTGAAACTAGCCGCTAAACCAATTACAGCTACACATTTAAATGAGTGTAGGACGGTCCCTATCTAAGCGAAAGTATTTTCGGCTAGGATTGATGGAAAGAATAGATCGCCATCTTTCAGAAAATCCTAAGCATGTCAATTTCGGGCTATTAGAAGGCTTGCAACAGCACTTTGAATTCGAAAATCACCATTCGCTTTCGCCGCTTCGCCATTACCTCTTCACCTTTAAATGAGTGTAGGGTAATTCCTACCTCAGTTAAGTAACTTCGGTTAGTACTAATGGAAAGAATACATCCACACCTTTCAGAAAATTCTAAGCATGTTCATTTCGGGCTATTAGAGGGCTCGCAAGACCACTTTGAATTCGAAAATCAACATACGCTTTCACTGCTATGCCTTAACCTCCTCACGTTTAATGGGTGTAGGATGGTCTCTATCTAAGTTAAACAATTTCGGTTAGGATTGGTGGAAAGAATAGATAGCCACTTTTCAGAAAATCCTAAGCATGCCCATTTTGGGCTATTAGAAGGCCACTTTTAATTCTAAAATCACCGTACGCTTTCGCCGCTATCCTGTTACCTCTTCACCTTTCAGTGGGTGTAGGACGGTCCTTACTTAAGGTAAAAAAAAATTCTGTTAGGATTGATGAAAAAATAGATACCACCCTTTCAGAAAATTCGAAGCACATCCATTTCGAGCTATTAAAGGCCTCGCAAGAGCACTTAAAACACGAAAATCACTATAACAACCTATTGAAAAAAGAGCGTCTGTGTGCCGTGTGAATTAAGGGTGATAATATTTTAAATACGATTGTGTGGTTCAAGGGTTGCTGATACGTAAAAGATGTATAATCCCATTCTTGTCCAGAAGTGTGTCCTGAACGTCTTTGCTTCACTTTATGCTTTTGATTTGTTGACTGTTTTTGCAGCCAGTTGCAGTCAGAGAACCGTTCGGAGGAGAGTAAGTTACCCCCCTACCCCACCCTCTCGGGGGTTTTTGAACTTGCTATCATATAGCCTTTTTTTTCCAGTTACCTTTCATGTGCATCCATACCAAACTTAACGCTTTTCACAAAAAGTGAACAATTTCTTCAATTTTGAGCACTATAAAAATCCTATTATTTACATTACGTCATATACTATGCATTAATAATGATTCATTCATGCCACTTCCAGTACTTACTTCCGGTTGAGTTTAGTATATAGGAAAGGAAATTTCAAGAAGAACAATAAAGGCAGGGGGGGTGTAATTTTGTTAACTGTGAAAGGAAATTCAAAGTGTCGTATTCAAATGCAATTTTGAAAAGAAAATGGCGTCTTTTCACTAATACATTAGGATCACTTCCGGTAGTTACTTCCGGTTATGTGTGGTATCATTGAAAAGGATATTTAAAGAAGAACAATAAAGGAAGAGTGTATAATTTTGCTAACTGTGAAAGGGAATTCAGTGTTTCAATAAATAACATTGAAAGTGTCGAATATGTTATTTACAATTGTTTTCAAGGGCGAAAAGCAGAAAGTTAAAAAGCACTTTAGTTATAAAAAATACAAACAGGAGTAGCCATCAAGTGCTGGTGAAATACGAAATCACGACGTTTCGGTTCCTAGGTCGGAACCGTTTTCAAGTGAAGGGTTTAAAACATGTCAAACAACTTAAAAATTAAAAATTAATAAAATAACAGCAGAGCTGGGTTATCGATATAAAACTTAAGGATGTTAGGTTCCATGCTAAAAATTAAAACCAAAATAAAATAAAAGTCGGCACAATCCGAAAGAATGTGCCAACAGTCAACTCTAACTCACCCAAGTCTACAGGTCGAATAATGAGAGAAATCGGTCGGCTATGCTTTAAATCGTATCAAAAACCAAAACTGGTAAAAGGGGCCACCAAGTTCCGAATGGTTCGGCCCTTCAAAGAAGTGATATCAACACACCAAAACATTCGCCAAGTTAATCGCACCGCTTAATAATTAGAAGATTAAATGAAAACTACAACATTGCTAATTTCGGTAGCAATGTTCAAGTTTTCATGTAACGTCCAAAGTACCAAACCACCTGTTCATAATCACTTAATACCTACAGCCAGTCACCTACAAGACTACATTAAGTTATGCAATGACGCTGGCATCAACATGTTTCCACCAATCAAAATCCAGGGACCCACTATTTAAAGCTAGCCGACCGAGTTCTCTCATCATTCGACTTGGGTGAGTTAGGTGTTGACTGTTGGCACATTCTTTCGAATTGTGCTGACTTTTATTTTATTTTGGTTTTAATTTTTAGCATGGAACCTTACATCCTTATGACTTGTAAGTTTTATGCTGTTATTTTATTAATTTTTTTTTTTTATGTTGTTTGACATGTTATAAACCCTTCACTTGAAAATGATTCTGACCTAGAAATCGAAACGTTGTGATTTCGTATTTCACCAGTACTTGATAGCTACTCTGTTTGTATTTTCAAGGGGGAATACCGTTGGTTTCATCTTTGTACTAATTACTTCAAAGTAAAATCACAAATTCAGGGGCCTATTAAGCCATAAGTAAGCAAATCGTATAATAAAAAATATTCAGCCCGTATAACTCACTGAATTCCGTGTAACAGTAGTTACAAGTAAGCTTTTAGATAAAATGGTTGGTCGTATGAAAAGTTAAGTCTGTTGATTCGTTCAGGAGTTATGAGAAAAAACTTAATTTGACTGCCATTTTGGCTGCCCTTTTCCAATATGGCGGCTCAAAGTAATTCAGGAGAATGCCTTCCACGCTTAAAAGTCTTAGAGTGATGTAAACAACAATCCAGCCAAGATTCGTGCTTTTATGATGAAACTGCACAATTTTAGACTATTGGCTGCCATTTTCCAAAATAGCGGCTCATAGCAATGCAGGAGAATGCCTATAACGTTTAAAATTCTTAACTTTATGTAAACAACATTCCTGTCAAGTTTCATGCTTTTATGATGAAAATGCACAATTTTAGACTATTTGGCTACCATTTTCCAATATGGCGGCTCGTAGCAATTCAGGGGAATGCCTACAACACTTAAAAGTCTTAATGTGATGTAAACAACAATCCTGCCAAGTTTCATACTTTTATGATAAAATACACAATTTCGTCTAATTTGGGGATATATCCTCTGGACTAAAAGTGTTGCCCCCCCCCCTAAGAAAGTAGGAGGAAACTGTGTGGGCCCCCCCCCCCCCTTCCCCCAAGGGCATCCATTACTGCCTAACATGTAAAATGACTTTTCGTTACAGTAGTATTTGCCCACTTGTGTGAAGCCACCGTTGAAGCATTCGTTTGT
Organism: Lithobius niger; assembly: GCA_023313725.1. Taxonomy (NCBI): domain Eukaryota; kingdom Metazoa; phylum Arthropoda; class Chilopoda; order Lithobiomorpha; family Lithobiidae; genus Lithobius; species Lithobius niger. The sequence goes on along the minus strand of JAHWFP010010419.1, from coordinate 31,081 downwards.
CAATTTAACTGCTCTAAAATTTACATAGTTACATAATAAACACGTCATTTCATTGTCTCTGGCTGCACACGTTTGAGGCCGGGTCACACTTTGGTTTCTAAACGTAAGCTTTTCGCCAGAAACACAAACCATGCCGTTTACTCTTTACTCGCCAACAATGTCGAAGTTGACTTGTTGACAATACCATATTTTAATCTGGTAGGAATAGTGGCAAAGGTTTTTCCGCATACGATTAGTGTTGTTTATCTTCTGCACTTCCTAGGCCGCACCTGCTCAGCTGTACAATTCAACTCTACAAATGCCTTCTTGTGCATATTACGCAAGGTGAGGGAACTTCAGCGTCCTGCAGAATGTGTAGTTAGCCCAAAATGTATTAGTACTACAGTACTTTAATGGTACTCAAAATTTTTGAGCGAAAATTTTCCTCTATCTTACTTAGTTTCTGAGATGGTTGATGACCTTGGTAACAATTTTCTAAGTCATTTGTAATGATGTTATTTGCCTCGAAAAAAGGCAAATGGAAATGATAAAAAGGGAAATGGTAGAATACCTTTTTTAACTGCTAAGATTCTGCTAAGGTTATCTTGGGATGGCGAGGGACAATTTTGCTAGGAAATACATGGGATCTTGTGCATGCCGCAGCCCACAATCTACAACATGAGTGCATTTCTGAGACCATTCTTATCTTGAATGCACAGGTGTTGGCGGAGGCAGGACTGACCCCGGGACATTTATTATTGCTTAGGGGTGTTCGAAACTTGAAATTTTGAGTCAATTTCTAGTTTGACTATTGTGTAAACTCGATTCGACTTGAAAACGTCAAAGCCGATTTTTTCGAGTTTCGTCAAGTTTAAAAAATAAATCTTTACTTTATTCGATAAATTTTAGCTAAAGTTATTTTAAATTCTATAGAATTAATGCTGTAAAGAACGTGGAATATGTCGTGTTCATTTTGATTTGTTAATATGTCTTGTAGTTAATAGTTCTAGATTACAGTAATTACTTTGTCTATTGTGGTACATGGCCACGAGCGAATGGCCAGTCGCACCAATGGTTCTAGGCAAATATACCTCTAGTGAAAAGTCCCCCCCCCCCCCCGAAAATACCCCCATCAATATCCCCCTGTTTGATTTATCCCTTGGAAATATCCCCCCTGAAAATATCTCCCCCCTCAAAAAAATCTATGGATGATGCATAACAAAAATAAATAAACAGGAACAATAATGATCCTAAGGCCTCCACCAATCACAACTGCCGGAAATTTGCTACCGCAAAACAATAAGATTGAAATTTTTTTTAAATTCAATAGCCATGGGGGAAATCTCGCTCCCCCTCTTCGCAAAAAAAAAAAGGAAGAATGGTTGAAAGAAAAGTAACCGATATATTTAAAAAAAAAACCTTATCGTTCCCCTCATCCCATCATCCCATCATCACCACCACCACCATATAAGTGAAAAAAGCACTACAATACCATAGTAAATGCAATGGTGTCTACTTTTCACCCCAAATTTTGGGCTTTGTTCACAGTAAAAACACTAAAAGTTTAAAAAGAGGGGAGTTGCATCCATGGCATTCACAGTGGAGCTCTGAAACATGCAAGCTATAGCAGCTCCGTCTTGTTAAACTTTTAGTGTATTTATTGTGAGCAAGTCAACAATTCGTGGCCGAAAATTAAATTACATTGCATTTACAGTGACATTGCGAGTGCTTGCCAGTCGGTGGGTACCTTCGTCACACATAATTTCCAGTTCAGAGTTCAGACTGATATATTTTTACTTCTGCGTTCGTAATTTCTTTTCCAACCACTTTTCCTTTTTTTTTTTACTTTCAGCAAATATCAATTCAATCCCTGAGTTCACTGATACTTTTTTCCAATTTTTCTCTTTAATTTTATGTTCAAAATGTTTGTTCAAACCTTTTTTCCTTTTTTTTTTGTGTGGTGTAGGAGAAGGGGGATTTTTTTCGTGGTGGTTATTGATACTAAAAAAAGTTTTTTTCTTAGTATTTTCCGGCATGAGATGCCACCAGTTTGAAATGGGGGATATTTATAGGGAGGTATTTTTTTTTTGTGGGGGTATACGGGGGCTTTTTACCAGGGGGAATATTTGCCTGCTGCTGCACTGATTTGTTTCCATCCTGGATGGCACCAGCAAGTGCAAACAAAACTAGTGCTGCAGAAAATCTGATCTTACTGGTAATTGTAAGAACCTACAACATCAGCTGCAAAATTTAAACTTGACTAGAAACTCGATACTCTACCCCCAAACTCGACTCTACGTAAGCTAGCGTTTGGTTTGGATACTGTTGCGAGGAATTTCAGCTGCCTAATCCTGTGTACATGGCGCTGATGAACAAATTCAGTTTGTTCGGTCTGCTTGCACCTTCTCTCTCTTCCCTCTTCACAGCAATTAAACGAATGTAAAAAATGGCCTTTCCAATCAGTCAAAACGTTTTTTAATCGTACAATTTTCTGTGATAGACGTCCAGAAGCAAAGTTGAAAATTGGATCATGGTTTATTTAACACCCACCCCGGATACTTGCGAAATTAAATGCCCATGGGCATTTTATAAAAGATTTACTGTATATGCCTCCTGTTAGCAAAAGACAAGTCCTTTTCATTACCTATATGTAATAGTTGAGGTTTGAACACTTCCCCTAGTAATTCGATCTGCTGTCTTAATGGAATACTAAGCCCTCCAACTATACATTTTCGTATAGCTAGTTTAGGTACTGGAGTTAATGTTAAAAGGCATCGGACACAATAGGTGTTAGTGCATAAGCCGTACAAATGTTTATAACATCTGCTTTAAGCAGACGACGTGTGCTAACTCCCAATTGCTGGAGAATATTCCATTTTAAATCACACGGAGTGACGGCATTTTTTTTCCCCGCGTTAGTGGCTGCCTGCCTTACCTGTGCAGGTGCCTGAAACAAAATAGCATTGCCCGAGGTTATCGCAGCTAGGTGAAGCACAAAGGGAAGGGAATGACCCTGCCTCAAATGGCTGTAAGAAAAATGACGTCACAACCTCTTCATGGCACAAGCTCTCGTCGTATCTCGTTGGGATAGGTGACTTAAAAGTGGCAGTTGTTTTATTTATTTCGACGTTATTGTCAAGGTTAGTGAGATTTTATAAGTCTTAACAGGGTTTTATGGTTGAAGGGTTTTAATTGTAAGGTTTTTTATGGTCTTATCTCACACAACAAAAATTTGAAAAGTGAGGGTTTTGTATTCCTTTAAGTGGTGTGATAAAATAAGGTCACTAAACGTTAATTAAGTGGTTTTCAAGAGCACACGCATGGGCTTTGTCTTAGCGCCCGAATTGTTTTTTTAGACATAGTCTAAAAAAAATTATGATCGCATATTAACGCTTTTGCCAAATACTTCCTGGAGCCAATAACCATATTAGCCCGAGCTCCCTCACATGATCGCCTCGAATCACATCTAAGCGCTGTTCCGAAACATGTCACACTAAATACTTGACTATAAAGAAGACTTTTATCCAATGTGCAGCGTTTGCACTCCGAGCATGGCTGAACCTGGCTTTAAAACATAGCTATTGTACTCGACAACAAACTGTAAGTTACTGGAGTTTTTTTTTGTTGGTTTGGTTACAAAATAAAGCCATCACCCGCAGTTGAATAATCGTGAATAAAAATTTAAAAAAAAACTGCACTACGGCTCATGAGAATCATTTTATTAAGTTTTAGCAGTTGAAACGTGGGAGCCATTTTGACTAGCTGCTACCCACGTATGACTGTTACCGTACTGATTCTTTTTCTTCTCAAAAATTGATATCAGTTGCTGTGAGTTTATCTTCAGCAATTACTGTACTTTTAAAAACAATTCCAATATTTAAGTACTTTTTTTTACCTTGTGGCAACTCAATATATGAAAATTTGGGGGCTTCTCTTATACCAGTTTTGGTTTTTGGTCGATACCTCAACTTTTGAAGGACCTGGATCATACGAAACATTACTCCCACCGTCATGTTACTTTCATTTGGAGAATGTTATTATGTACAGGATGTCTCACAAGTCCCTTTGCACCCCACCAAATGACCTACAGTCTTGAGATTACACACTTGACCTATAGAACCAATTTTTGTCCCTAGGATGGGGGACACCTCATGAACTTACAAAGCGCACCGTGCCCTCCACCCCCCACCCCCAGATGTAAATTATATTTCCTTTCCTTTGAGAAATAGACCCATGATCCCAAATAAGGAAATTACATATGGCTAAGCCAAGGCGATTGGCGATAGCGTCTTGTAAATCGCATAAACGGTGAGCATTTTTACACCACCCTCAATTTATACTTCTCTGCCCCAGATGAGGACTTTCCTGCAGAGAGGCTAGAATGTAAAGGAGAGCCATTATTGGGGTTTAACACGGTCCCTTTGAAATGGGGCGTACAGCAGTAATTAATTGGTTCTGTGCTCATAGAAGGGAGCCGCAATAAAGCTAAATTGGTTTGCTGGAGCCCCACCACCACCATTAAAGGGCAATTGCATCCATTTTGACATGAATGCTTTACTTTTGGATCACTTACACAATAACTAAACACAAGAATTGCGGTAAGAATACGTTACGTACCTCCGATTCAACAATTTAATTACTGCATCATCAAAACACGACACGGAGATCGCCATTGTTTTGCTGGAACGCGTAGAAATTAATGCCGACTGATGTCACTCTTCGATTTCGACTCGCAGCCGAATGAGATAGCTGTATTGACTGTGAGGAGCTCAAGCGTTTGACGGCGTTACACTGCCGGCCAGATACGGCCGTCAGACGCTTGAGCTCCTCACAGTCAATACAGCTATCTCATTCGGCTGCGTGTCGAAATCGAAAAGTGACATCTGTCGGCATTAATTTCTGCGCGTTCCAGCAAAACAATGGCGATCTCCGTGTCGTGTTTTGATGATGCAGCAATTAAATTGTTGAATCGGACGTACGTAACATATTCTAACCGCAATTCTTGTGTTTAGTTATTGTGTAAGTGATCCAAAAGTAAAGCATGCATGTCAAAATGGATGTAATTGCCCTTTAAATTGATACGCGTCTTTGACATTTCGTCTAGCAATAAGCTAAATACAAACGTTGCATTAAAAGGCATTCTAAATTAAGATGTTGGCAAAAGCAGGTAAATTGTCAAAACTTTATATCAACTGAGTGTAAATGCTACCCATGTCTTCCTTGCAGTCGCGTAGTATGTTTACATTCTGTGGCTCTTTAGCTGCGTGTGTTTGCTTCACAGTCCAATAATGAACGTTGTGGATGTTGGCAACCCATCCCAGGAGAAAGATGCTTCGTCTGACCAGGATACAGTTCGAAGAAGTAGGGATAGTTTGGTACCATTTACATACAGACAATCCATTCCACGTGCACATGTTAACGGTTGGGGAGAGTAGCCCAGCCGAGCAAATCTGTTTTAAGTGTACCACAGTCCTTCCATGACCACGAACTGATAGGTTACGTTGCTGTAGGTCCCATTTTATAGAGATCTCGTTAACCCCAAATGAGGAGTGACCTAGCATGACCTGGTCTCTCTGGACAAAAGTCCTCCTTTAGGGTAGGGAGTATAAATCGTGGGTGGTGTAAAGCACACATTGTTTATTCATATGTTGTTTTCACCAATCTTGGCTTAAACATGCTCACATTTCCCTAAATGTGACCATAGGTCTATTTCTCCAAGAAACAAAAATAGAAATACATCTGGGGAGGGCACTCCTTTGCAAGCTGTTGAGGTGTCCAGCATCCTAAGACAAAAGTTGGTCATGTAGGTCAAGTGTGTAATCTTAAGACTAGGTCTTCTGATGGGTTGCAAGGGCCTTTTGGGACTCCTACGTCCTTCATGTATATCATCATTCTTTAACTTTTATCGACAACAAAGTTTATTTTGTTGCACTTTGATACAAAGTGACCTACCTGGTGTAATGAAACCAGTACAACTAGCTACCTACCGTCTAACAACGTCAAACATCTTAGTCTAGCAATCAAAGTACATAGCGAGAAGCAACGTGGCATAATTTGGCCTACCAATCTATCGGCGTGTTTTTTAAAGAAAGCATACTATACTTTGCAGGAAATTTTATTTTTCAACTTGATTGGACTTTGTGCTAACGGTCTGTATTTGTTTCCAATCCTTCTTGCAATAAATTAAAGATTAATTTTGGAGATGGTACCCGAATGATTGCCTGATTCACACAAAAAAAAACTTCAAACTACACGCAATTAAAAGAGAAACAATAAAAGATGATCGTTAGAACCAAATCGAAGAACACTAAAACAAGCAAATATACAAATACTGCAACGTTCGTGAGCCGCCTCTTTGCAACAAGGATTTATTCTGACAATACCTACTTAAACGACCAAAATATAATACTTAAGCGGTGTATAATGTACTGTTGAATGACAAAAAACAATGGTTACAGCAACAATTTTGCAGTTGATGCAACCCCAGAGCCGCATATTTATAGCTGCAATCCACATTTTAGCCGAAGGCACTTCCCTATGCCACTCTTTACCTATGCTGCCAAAATTTAGATTTGCGAAATTTCCCTTGCGAGCTGTACAGGCGTCTTTATACCGTATGTGAATTAACATGGGAGCCATGGTAGTTAACGCTAGTAAGACAAAAATCGACGATGTTGAGTGCACTTTTTCTGCATTTCATTGTAATTTTTTTTTTCTGTAACTGGACCCTACCTACCCGATTCCAATATTTTAGAGATTTGTAAAAATACCACATCCGGAATTTTTACTAGTAGGCTGAAATCGGCCAAACTCGTTTTACCAACAAGTCAGTCTGTCAGTGTATAATTAATAATCTCGTCTGCTTGGTGGCAACAGACTAGCGTGTTTCTAAATTTGTGGTGCTACTACTTTTTACGGGCTTTTGGAAAATAATTGACCCGTATTAATGGTGACCCCTACATTGTTAATAGTGGTCCGGTGGAGTAACAATTGAGCATCACACCGAACGAAACTGTTAGCAACATTGTTAAGGCCACGAATATTTTCGATATAACTGAGGCATCACTTAATGCCTTTGTGGGAACATTTTAATTGTAACATATCCCTATTATAAGAAATGCAGGAATAGGCTTACTGTATATTTTCGTAAGAAGCTTACAACAGATAGTCACCTGACAAAGAAACCGTTTATCACCAAGTAATGTGGTTTCATACCTAAACCCTACAAGGGTAAAGACCCACCAAATTTTCGGTATTGAAAGTAGTGACAGCAGAGCCAAAACGGCTGCCACCAAGTTTTTCGTCCCAACCCTGATCGCTCGTTCTGAACAGATACCTTGGTGGTTGTCAAGTAAGGTAGAGTCATATTGGTTCGAATTTCAAACTGGGTGACAGAGATTTTGTCTCTATAATGCACTTCAAACTGAACCCAAAAAATTACTATGAAAAAATTGGTGCAGTTTCGTTTACATCGGATGACTTGAGGCTCAACAGAACTTTAAAAAAAAATATTTACTTATTGTTAGAGGACAATATTGTTATTCTTTGTTCAACTGTTTTGCTGTGTAAGAGTTTGTTGGCTCGTCTTTGTTGTCTTGGCATCGTTTTCCATTTGTTTTGCATTTAGCTGCCAAATTCTCTTGCGTTACTGCCAACGTGCATTTTTTTCTTTTATCCAAATAAACTGCAAACCCATAAATAGGTTTTTCACTTGTCCAGTTGGTCTGCCCCTCCCACTTAATTCACACATAGACGTACTGATTTGGAGTATGCAAATAAGTTGAGTGTGTCGGTGGCATCATTAAAAAAATTGTGCTAGTCTATCTTCATTGTACTACAAACATAAATTTGTTTCTTAAGTTAACGTGCGAAAGTTTCAACATTGTATGCAAATTGATGAGCTAAAACGAGGAGTGAACTCTTACGTTAAGAAAAGATAGCTCTGCTGCTTTTCTCTCAGCAAGATCCAACTGTATGAAATATGTCTGTGTTGAGTACTAGTGGTGACAGTAGTGGATGGGGTTGCGGGGCAGCCAACCTTATTCTGAAATTTAGCTGGAAGTATTTTTTATGCTTAACGTATATTTGAATGAATGCAGGAGTAAAAGGAGCACTAAAGAACTACAAAATGTTTCACTAAAATAGCAAAGATTCGGTAAGCCTTTAGTATAGATGGTTAATTTTCCCTAATTTCCTTGAATGTTTTATGTCGCTTTAATTTTGAACATTTGAAGTCAGAAACCCCTCATCTACATCATTAAAAACGTATGTGCGTGTGAGTTTGTGTGTTTGTACTTCTACTCCTCTTGAACCAAGGCATCTACAAAAATGGGAGTAGGACCAAATGAAAGCTAGGCTTATTTTCATCGCTGTAACTTGGTATCATGACCCTCAGATACGCGAAAATACCTGCAAAAATACGTCAAATTTTTTTTTACCGTTATAATGTTTGTTCATGACGTCGTAGTTGTTCATGCTATCTGAGGAATGTAACGAACGAATTGTGACGGGTTAAAATTCGTGACAAACAAACCGCATTGAAGCTATTAGTTATGTACTGAGATGATCTGGAAAAAGATGCACACAAAGAGGATGTAATGCAAAAAATAGGCATAAAAGGGCAACGTATTTTCCATCACACTACATATAAATCTTAAAATTGGTTTTGTATCAACTGACTTGATGCATGGATAAATCAGACCCATAGAACTGGTTTTAAACGGGTTTCAAACATTCGTGTTTCTGAAGCACGGAGGTGCGTGGATTGAGCGAGCAAGACGAGCGATTTCCACATAAACTAAACCTTTTCAGTGCGTGTCTCGCTTTGGTCTCAATCTTTCATCTCACCTTCGTATGGGATTACTTCTGGAGGAGTAGACCTACAAACGTGCAAACAAACAAATTGTATGTTTTGAATGATGTTGGTGAAATGCAGACGTGCTGAGGAATGTGATGAACAAACTGAGCAACAATTGTAATTAGTTTGCGTCGAAATAATCAGTGCATCGATTTTGTGATGCTCTTGGAATCAAAGAACTTACTTGAAGCATGGATCGACGCCAATGGAGTGAGCGAAGCGAATTAACGATATAGCTATAGTCTTCTTTATTGACTTATGAATGATCCCCACAAAAGATTGCATGTGGAAAATATAAATTGAATTGATTAATGCGTTTAAAAATTTTCTTTGAAAGCCTCAGTAAGGTTTTGAGAAGGTGCAACAGGTCCATTTATTTAAGTGGATAAAATACAAAGTTCTACTACTGCACACCTGTCGTCTTCCCTGTCTGTAGTGAGCTAGATCGAGCGCACCGAGGTGTTAAATAGTCGTCAAGCCTCACACGGCTGGTATATGGGTTGAATTTGTGAATCATTGGTGCCGCTTTTCGGTGTCCTTTTGTACGTGAAGTCTTTTAGGTGTTTTATTTTCTGAATAATTTCCCTGAACAAGGGTGTAGCTGGTGTAGGACTCAATGATGTGATTCACTTTGATGTTTGAAAATCAAGAATCTCCGAAACTCTTTACCCAGTTTTATTGATTGATTAAGTTAAATCTAATTAAAAAGGGCACAAAATTCATAAATAATATTTTTAATGAATTGGACTGTAATTTAAAATTTATCTTGGATGCCGACAAACATACTGGTCAATGGACGCTATGAGAAACTCCTTTGTTCTGCTTCGCACTGCTGTTCACTAAAAATGTGTTGTTGTTTTTTTTTTGTTTTTTTGAGGGGGGGTATCTGTTGAGATTGTTTTGTGATGCTAACTCTCCGGATTTTACTGTTACATTTTATATTAGATCCGTCATACTTTTTTTTTAACATTTTGAGCCCATAGTCTCGTACTTTTTAGGATCTAACGAATCCTTACGATGGCTGAAATTAGTTAGCTAGCCTTACACAAAAACGAAGCCGCAATCGCGTATGGTCGTCTTGAGTTTTGAAGAAATGTGTCTGGCTGTGAGTGGTGCTGACAAATTTGGAAGCTTATTTGAAATTACGCTTACTAGTGTCATGGTTTTTCGATCAGCGTCCTTTGGGACCCAAAGGACGCTGATCGAAAAACCATGCTGGTGTATAACCTCGAATTTTTACCCGTCGACGACTGCTATGAATGCCTCAACACAATAAGGGCCCCCGCGCACACAGCGGCCAAACTGCGCGGCCAGCGAGAATGCTTACGGTGTGTGTAGCAACACGCACTTGGCCGCAGTGGCCAGCCTGTCGCCACGGCCACTGGGATCCCAGGTGGCGTGCAGGCGGCCAGAGGGCGACCATACTTTCTCCGGGTTCATTTTTCACCACGTTATCGTGAATTATCAATGAAAAACTGACGTGGCCGCGCGGCCCGTCGCCTTGTTTTTTGGCCGTGTTGACCACTGGCCGCTCAGTGCGCGGGTGGCCTAAAAGTACTTTAAATCCAGTGATGAAAAACGAGCTTTATTAGCATTTCTTGGAAGCAGCGTGCAAATCACAGCCTAGAAGATAGCGTCCTTGAAACCAAGTCAAGAAAAGATCGATCACGTTTCCGAACTACGGGACTAAATAACGACTCCCACATCGTTTGTTTAATGGTGCTCAAGGGTTATGCATCAGCACAAGGAATTATAGACCGTGACTAAAATGTGATGTTGCTATTCAGGCTACCGTGTTTTATTTACTATATAAATCAGTGCGATAAACCTTATCATGCAGGTTTGAGTTTTCTAACTCGTCAAAACTTTTATTCCGTATCATTATATCATTACATTAAAAAAAAATTAATGTAATTGACGTATTAATTTAAGCGCTCAAAAAGCTGCAAGCTAGTGGTCAATTTCACTTGTACATTTCGCGAGATGAGTACCCAAGGACACTACTATCCGTATCGGGCCTTCATCACTGCAAAAAAAAAAAAAAAAAAAAAAAAAAAAAAAAACAACCACATTTCTTGAAAACTGGGGTTGGCGTTTTCTCGGTGGCAACACCATTATTATTAGCACTTAGTTGAAGTTTCATCTATGATGCAAGTTTCATTTTTATCTAATACCGTAATGTTGAGACATTTCTGTCCCTAGACTTTAATTAAGATAGGATTAAGTATTAATGGTTCCAATTGTTATTACACACTTACAGTCTTAACACTTGGTTCATGTTTTATTTTCTGTCAGACAACACTGAGAATGTTGTGTGGTCATCATCTTTTAATAAGGAGCAGTAGTGCCCTCTGTGACCTTGATAGTTGGTCACTCACACCACTTACTGAAGGAACTGTTCCATAGTTCCAGCGTCTTGTCTTGTAGAAGATGCCATCACCAAAATTGGCCTGTGAGAAGATCTTTATTGTTGTACCAATGACATTGACCGCTCCCACATAAGATAAAAAAGTAATAATTGGGATGGCTGAGACTGTAATCCGGTAATGCAATGGGAACTACATTTGGTTGGAAATCGTTTATCAGCTTTTAAGGAGCAGTCATGTGACAATCGAACAGATTCCTACTTAGGGCTTTATAGGGCAGAGCCACTGGTAATTACTGTCTGTCTGTGAATGGACCCATTTTTTGTTAATAAGTCTTTTAACCTTGGCGGGGAGTTTTATTTCCTGAAGCTACTGCATACATTATGCAAACCGAGAATTTCAAAGTCATAGACAGTTGTGGTAAGTGTTAAA
>JAHWFP010010419.1:9270-19437 GCA_023313725.1 Lithobius niger | reverse complement strand
ATTTTTCGCTAATGACTTATTTTCAGTTTACCTTTAAATATGGTTTGAGCCCTATAATTGTTGGCATGTGAAAGAAAATACGTCGGAATATGAATCTATCCTCTATGAATTTACGTCTATTACAGGGAACTTTTAATGACTCATTAACCGTAGACGTCATGGCAAAATAAAGCATAACGAGTAGGAACTGCAAAGTTTGCTACTTTAAAAGTCTCATTACTGTAAAAATACACTAATACACATTTACGACGAACATTTGTGAAACAACTACGCGTGTAGTGTTTCTGGGATTTAATCCTTTAATGTGTACAATACCAATTTTTACCAACTATTTGAAAAATTTCGTTTCTTTATGTAATTAGACTGTAAAATACTTTTAATGTTTTATGTAATAATTAAACAAATACTATTTTTTCACCACCTACTTAAAAGTAGATAAGGAAGGACCTTGACGCCTTTTCAAGCAAGGCAATTGTTTTCTATTTGTTTAAAAAAACATGACAACTTACGACAAGTTTTGCATTGAAATCTTGTTCTAAATTACATAGACGGTGAATAATCCTTGTCAGATGTGACACAATACATTCCTAATATGAGGAAGTTCAAAAAACTATGCAGTAAGATACACAAGCTTCATAGCAACTGTATATATATATATATAAAAAAAAAAAAGAATTAAATAAACCACATCGAAACACTTTTTTTTTTTATTCTTTTTCAAATGAGGTTTTGGGTTTTGATTGTGGTGCGAGAAGGCTTTCTTCCAGCAGGTCGACCAGAGCAGAATAATGCATGCATGGTAATTATCAGGACAAAGCGACACTTCATCCATTCGTGAATTGGAACTAGATTTATAAATAACGAAGGCGTTCTACTTTCAGCTGCAGTTCAAAAGCAATTGAAAGCAATAAAATGCAAATGTGTAGAATTTGATAAGATGCGATCGCGTAACCTTCGCGTTCGAAATTGCAGTTATTTTACTCTTGCCCGTAATAAATTCCAAACTGGTTTGGTGAGCAAAAAGTGAAAGTAAAGCTCGGCCCCGGATGTTGAGAAATGACTCATCTTGGGAGGTAACTACGGGCCCTTAACACGATAACAGGTTTTCGAGGAAAACGAAAGAAGAAAAAAACATTTAAGAAGTAACTACAGGATAACTTTTACGTGGGACAAAAAAAAAGCTTTCTAAAAATACATACGACTATTAGTTTCATGGTACAGTTCAAGACAGAACGAATAATGTATTGACAAAATGTTCAAGTTGCTGTTGTACAAATGTCTGTGCGTCAATTTGAATATTTTCACCTTTGTTACAGAATCCTCGACAGAAGCACACATTCGCACGAACTAGTTTCGTTTTTTCTTTATGTTTCATTGTCTTGACTATTTAAAAGATTGGATCAGTACTTAAACCGAAATGAATCCACATTTCATTAGCATTATCAAAAAATTACTGGTAGTGCTTCAGTGAAGGGTTCACGTAAATACAGAAAATGTTTTTATGTAAAACGTTTAATGGTGGCTTGTATAGTGCCCACAAACTTTCACACACAACATAAGGGTGGGGGGGGGGGGAGCCTGGGGCGCACCCTTCCCCGGCCGCGCCCCCCCCAACAGCAACATTTTCAGTGGAAGTTGTAAGCTACACGAAGTCTCGTGTCCGAGGGCATTTTTTAAAGAATGTGAAGTGGTGCTCTAAAGAGTAAACAAAAATGCATGATGCTGTAGTCATAAGGAAAATTGGAAATTAGCGAACAGCGAAAATCTTACACTAGAAATAACGTAGTTCAGTAAGCCACCTTTATGCTATTACGTTTCGTCGGAGTGGCTACCCAGTTCGCCCCCAGATCACTTGCATAGCGCCTTAATCGCTATGGCCACATCCTCCACTGGCTTTGTGGAGGGTGTGGCCAGAGCGATTAAGGCGCTATGCAAGTGATCTGGGGGCGAACTGGGTAGTCAGTTCGAATCCGGGTCATGCCACTCCGACGAAACGTAAGTGCATAAAGGTGGCTTACTGAACTACGTTATTTCTAGTGTATCATTTTCGCTGTTGGCTAATTTCCAATTTTCCTTAATATTACTTAATATTACTTCCAACGATTTATGTCTATTTATTTCTGTAGTCATACGGCAGATAGAAACGGGGGGGGGGGGGAGATCGAAATCCATTTTGGAACTTAATAATTCTCCGAAATTTATTTTAAAGTTTGTTAAATTAACTTTAGGAGGCTTTTATTGGACTGAGTATACCAGAAAGAACTCGTGATATGAAAGAACTCGTGATTCGGACGCATGCGCCGTCGCCATCTTAGTGTGCCTTCACACGTCGCGACTCAGTGGCGCTTATTCAGATGCGGCATTTTGATCTTCTGTGGCACCTGGCGCTTCTGTAGCGCCACACGTGTGAACGCCCCTACTCTGTTCTATGCTCCGCTACGAGTGGCGCTTCTCGGAAGCGCTACTAAGTGGCTACGTGTGAAGGGAGCCTTAAAGTTTATAATTCTAATGTTTCAACTGGACGGGGTTTATACATTCGGAATTTCGGAAAGCAACCGGTGACGCACGAATAGAGCATTATGTTTCGTTGTAAGTTTATTCTTTTTTTTTTTTATCAAAGTGTTGTTTTTTTTAGACGAAAAATGAGTGAACTTTTCAGGAAAGGGATCACAACGGCTGGTTTTCCAAGATGTTAACTGATGCTCCAATTTGAGATGACTATGTTAAATAATGCCCTGTCATGTCCCGCTTCGCCGGAATCCCGTCTCGCAAAAAATAAAACAGATTAAAATATGTCGCACGCGGGAGTTCCCGTTTCGCAGAATACTTTTTTTTCCCTAATTACATGCCGCGCTTGCAATGGCTGAACTTAATAACATCAGAAACCGCCGCTATGTAAGGGCTTTTTGGCCAAAACCCTTTTGGAGAGGATACCGGGACTCCAGCTGTCAAAAAAACCTCCAGGGAAACTTCGTTTTAACGAACTCTAATTTTTTTTTCTCCAAGTCTTGGCGCCCCCCACCCCTGACTTGTCCGACCTCCAACTTCAAACTACTGTATCTACAGGAGTTACCAACAGAAATGACCCATCATAGAAATTCTTAATAGCCATAGCCTTGAACTTTCCTTCTGCGAAAACAGAACTCAAAATTTCCATCGGGTTATCCAGCTGCATGCTTAAGAAAAAGTCTCCAAACTGTGCCGCGACGCATTCACTTCCGGTCATCGTAACTCCAACCAATTTGTACAAATGTAACTACTTCTTTTCGATTTTATTAGGCATAAAGCCAACCAAGTTTAGCTTAGTTGTGGACAGGAGGGGCTTCCTTTGCAAATGCTTATAACCTCATGAATAGGATGTGATCATGTGATATTTTTTATCTGGTTTGTAGTGCGCACAAATATTTTAAAAATTTCTCACTTCCATGACAACTAAGTTCTGCCACTGCAAAGTTAATGCCCCAACTTTAAATGCGTTCTAGCATTTTTTCACTACGTTAATTATTTACTCTTTTGTTATTTTAACTTGCCCCCAGAACCCTACCACGTGCTCGAACTTCAAAAAAATATTTAACGGCAAATATACTGGACGCAATTTTTTTATGTAAATATTACCACGAAAATCGCCGAGCGTGACCACCCAACAATTTCCAATGCAATACTAGTTTGCCCATTCTTCCATTAAAGCCATCCATCAAAAGGTATGTTTTCCAAAGCCAAAAACAAGTATTCTGTGCAAAACACTTCGTCCCCCCCCCCTCCTTTAGTATGTGATACATAACATCGCAGTTTTGGATTTCATTGCTTTTTTAATTTAGCCACAGTGATTTATTCACTGTATGAGCATCTCTACGATCATTAAAATCCATATTATTTTATTTTCACTTGTAAATAGGCCTTTTCCCAAAGTTCCTTTGTGTCAAACACAAACTGGCCGTTTTCCCAAGCCCCAGTCCCAAAGTCGGCAAACCATTTGCTACTTGCACTGCCAACCTGTCCCACCAACCAGCAGTCAGTATTTCCCAAAGTTCTTGCCCTCCTCCAATCACAGAGAGCAACTCCGAAGGTCCCTTGTTCCCCTGCTCGAGTGACAGCTGACTCTGTCCCTCCCTCTCCCATTGTTCTCCACCTCTAGAGTCCCCCATGTACTAGCTTTCCTACAGGGACGCGGTTTCTCTCCTCCTTCCTGTCTGGCTGCTAGCATAACCCCCCCCCCCCCCCAGCCCATAGCATCCACAGCACAGCTCACAAGCTAGGAGGTGGTCACGCCAATCGGGAGTGGAGACGATGCCGTCCGATTGTTGCCATGCCGGGCAGATGGTAGTGATTCGTATTTTCGGGTAGTTTATAGTTGAAAGTTTTACTTTAGGCCCCTAAACCTAAATTAATAGTTCAATTTAAATTAACCTCTAGCTTGAATTTTTATGACTTAACTTTGTACATCGGCAGTTTCTGAACTTAGTTAATCATAAACGTCAGGGTAGTTCCCTTCGTAAGAACCAAGTTCATCTTACTTATTTTAATGAATTTAATTTACGTGAAAGTCCTGCTTAAATTGCTAGTGCTCCCGTTGAGCCGATCTAGTTCAGATATAACTGGAAGTTTACTTGAGTTTGTGGGAGTTTGAACGCAAACAACATACTGTAGGCCTAATTGTGACTTGCTACTGCATATTATTTTTAGGAGGTTGAAACAAACCTGAGTGAACTTTCTTGATGTGAAAGATTACTGTTTTCTAAAACGCCCAAGTTCGTTTGTTGAATTTAATAATGTAAATTCGTTTTACTTTACTTAAAGCTTTCAGTTGTAAAAACGTGTTAAAATGTAGAGTGCCATTTATATTTTGTTTAACTGCCTATAAATAAAACCAAGAGTTCTAAACGTCAGTTGTTTTTACCCAGTTATTAATTGTAGAGTTAAAATATTATGTAAACCCCCTTTTATTCTTAACTCAGGATTTGCTGCAATTAATGTCACTCTACCTGGTGGCAGCGCGTACCGTGTAAAATAGTACTTGTTAGCCTATTTAATTTGATAGGATATTTTCGCTCCGTTCCCTACATCGGGCCCGTAGCCATGACTGTGCTTTGATAAACAAACAAACCACCGAAAGTATTATTTTTAACAAGTCCAAAGTCAACCGAAATACGGGGATGTTACAATCACCTCAGCCGTCGTACATCCGCCTTTACAACTAGTCACGAATTCCTTCCACTTAGAAATTAATTTCTCCAATGTTGAATTTTTGAAAAATACTAGCTGACCCCGGCGTAACATACGCCGTTCTAGCAAACAGCCACCTCCTCACGCCCTCCACCGCAACCTGCCTCCCCGCGCTGGAATGCAAAGCCTGCTCGCCTGCTTGGATGTTCTGTTCGCTTCTGGCCGGACGTCATGATCCCTCACTATCATCATTAAGTCTGCTCTTAAGCAAAATATATATTTAGACTTTAGTTCTGCGAAACGGGAAATCACCACATGAAGCCAGGCACTATTTTTGCAAACCTTTCATTCAGAGGTTAGAAACATTTTTGTATAATTACTGTATGCAATGGTTTACAGTATTTTTTTTTTTTTTTCGTTTTGGAATTTTAATAAAGGCCAAATAATAATAATCTACAACTGTTCCATGGTTCGTTTGGTTGTTAAAAGCAGATTATTCGTCGATTGATTGATCACGCTCTGCAGCGCCATATCTCTCGGCAGGTGCTTATAAATTCATGCACATCCGTAGACTGTAGACCATGACGTTTACTGTCGCTTCATATTCCCTCCCTTGTCATGAAGGCGTCTGTGTAAGAGGCTGTGGATTTCGTTTCCCGACTCCAGAACAGTTGATTCAACCTTTCCAGAATCTTATTTTATCAAAAGCGATGATAAAAGGCACCAACTCTCCGGCGCTACTCACAGGACGAGCAGACAAGACGCGTAATTTCTACCTCAGTCGGCCTTGGTTTGACAAAGTCATCTCTTTCCTTGCTTCACGGTTGTAGAAGCTGTTTCACGCGGTGTTTCCGAATGCCTATACTAATTGTAGCACGAGAAGTATTTTTCATGCCTCCCTACATATTGGGTTAAAATCTATACAGGGTATTGTTAACGTGGGTTATACCAAAAAAAGTAGTTAGGAAGAAGAAAAAAACCGGAAGTCTGAAGCGGAATGGCCCACAAGCGACCGGAAGTGACTGACAAGTGAGCCCACATTATCTGTGGAATGGTACCTAACAGAGACGAACAGTTTTCGCCATTAGATTCAGCGTCAAACAAATTAGTTAAAAGGGGTAAGAATCACTAGTATGAAGCGGAAGTAGCCCACAAGTGAACCCATCATTTATGGAACGGTACCAGATAGAGACAAACGGTTTTTCCCATTAGATTCAGCATCCAAAAATTAGTTGAAAGGAATAAAAAAAAAACTGGAAGTATGAAGCAGAAGTGGCCCACAAGTGTCTGGAAGTGGCCGACAAGTGAGCCCATCATCTGTGGAACGGTACCAAATAGAGACAAACGGTTTTTTCCATTAGATTCAGCATACAAAAATTAGTTGAAAGGAATAAAAAAAAACTGGAAGTATGAAGCAGAAGTGGCCCACAAGTGACTGGAAGTGGCCGACAAGTGAGCCCATCATCTGTGGAACGGTACCAAATAGAGACAAACGGTTTTTTCCATTAGATTCAGCATACAAAAATTAGTATAAAGGAATAAAAAAAAAACCGGAAGTATGAAGCGGAAGTGGCCCACAAGTGACGAAGTGGCCGACAAGTGAGCCCTTCATCTGTGGAACGGTACCAGATAGAGACAAACGGTTTTTCCCATTAGATTCAGCATCCAAAAATTGGTTGAAAGGAATTAAAAAAAAACCTGGAAGTATGAAGCGGAAGTGGCCCACAAGTGACTCGACGTGGCCGACAAGTGAGCCCATCATCTGTGGAACGGTACCAGATAGAGACAAACGGTTTTAACCATTAGATTCAGCATCCAAAAATTAGTTGAAAGGAATAAAAAAAAAACCGGAAGTATGAAGCGGAAGTGGCCCACAAGTGACTGGAAGTGGCCGACAAGTGAGCCCATCATCTGTGGAACGGTACCAGATAGAGACAAACGATTTTTCCCATTAGATTCAGCATCCAAAAATGAGTTAAGAGAATAAAAAAAAAACCGGAAGTATGAAGTGGTAGTGGCCCACAAGTGACTGGAAGTGGCCGACAAGTGAGCCCATCATCTGTGGAACGGTACCAGATAGAGACAAACGGTTTTTTCCATTAGATTCAGCATCTAAAAATAGTTCAATGGAATAAAAAAAAAATAGGAAGTATATGAAGCGTAATTAGTGGCCCGGAAGTGGCCGACAAGTGAGCCCATCATCTATGGAAAGGTACCAGAAAGAAATAAACTGTTTTCACTATTAGGTTCAGCATCCAAACATTAGCTAAAAAGAATTAAAAAAAAAAAAACGGGAGTATGAAGCGGAAGTGGCCCACAAGTGAGCCCATCATCTGTGGAACAGGTGGCTACCGATGAAGACAAACTGTTTTTGCCATTAGATTCTGTATCCAAAAATTAGTTAAAAGGAATAAAAAAAAAAACTGAAGTGTGAATTGGAAATGTGCAGTAGTCTACAGAAGACTGGTTGCGACTAGATAGTCGCTCCCCTACTTGTTTTTATAGCACCTTTGTTTGATACTATTACTTATAATGATTTCGCTGATTAATAGATGATGTCTAATAGAAATTAATGATTTCCTCATTATGTGAAAATCTGTCGTCAAGTAGCCTCTAGCATGCTCATCAAAACTGACTCTCCTTAAAGGAAGACTTTGTTCGGGATTCTTGCCAAGGATGTTCCCCGTTCATGATTTTAAATGGCGATAAAGCTTCGATAAAGTACTAAGGATAAAGTACCGCATTAGTTTTGTTGTGGGGAGAAATCTTAATTTTTGTACTGGGTATCCTTTTTCACACTGTTAAGATTCATTTTTATTTTATTTATATTTGCAATTAAGAGATTAAATTTAAAGTAATGGAAATAGGATAGCATCAGCATAGGTTAACGTGTCGTTAACTTCGAAAGGATATCCACCGAACGCGTATTATTTAGAATGGGAAAAGCAAAGCATTTTTCGTTTCATGCTTCTGTTTCGTGCTGCATAATACTTGCATATTCGTGTTCATTATTGTACGCCAAAGGTTGATACTTGTCGTTGTTCTGTATTTTGGAAAAAATTTAACTCTGCCCTTAAACTGTACAGAAAGCGTGGTTAGTGGAGCATAAAAAAGGTTTGCATCTGTGTTAATTTTAAGGGTAGATAGATTAACACAGATGCAAACCTATTTCCCCCTTCACTAACCACTAATTGAGCGTTCCGTACAGTTTAAAGGCATATACCTCCTAGCGCCATTTTTCTCGATCCTCCACATCAAGTATACGGCCCCCAATGTCTATTTCCTTACCGTTAGTCTTTCCCTTGCTAAAAAACCGTTTTAAAATGTGGCGTCTAAGGAGATTTTCTGTTGAATATTGTTAACTATATTTAGTGACGGGTCGTCACTAAATCATGCATTGCGCGCGTACAATAATCATGACGTTTCATCTCTGTGTGTACATCTAATAATTTTCTAATAATCTAATAGACTAATAATTTTCTAATAATCTAATAGATTAATGCGGTAAAAAGCGCCGAAGCAAAATTATAAGACACTAGCCTAGAAAATTATACATTGTGATTTTAAAATACGAGAATCACTCCGGTTTGTGACGACACAATCAATGGGTTCACGCTGGCTGGACTATTAGGCGCAATGCCAATTGAGACAGTAGCTATGATTTTCATTGCGAGGAACGAAGCTACCGTCTCAGTTGACTTTAGCTGTGGTAAATACGCGGATGTGATCGTCGCGTGGGTGTTGTGAGACAGGCGGAAGGTTATAATGCAGGCGGTATGTTGCTTTAAGGGCAGAGACCAGAGGCAGAAAGTAGAGGCAATGAGTGATGGTCTCATTGGTTAGGGGTACTCCCACTCCCCAACCCCCCCCCCCCCCAAAAAAAAATCCCTCCCCTAAAAGAAATACTGATGTGCAAATTGTGTTATTTATTGTTGTGGCTAGTAATTGTGTGAATGGTGTTGAGAATTGTTTTGTAGTTTTAATTTAATAATGTCATTATTACTTTGTTGTAACAGTGCGCTAATTTGCTATGACATATACTCTTGTTGTACTTCTTTGTGGTTGGTAAAAAAATGGCTGATAAGGTGTTAGCAACCAAATTCGTTGTCGGCCTCGATTTTCTTCATGGTGCCGAAACCCGGGATCGAACCAGGGACCATCTTCTGACAAAGTTCGACGCCTTTGGACGGACACTAATGAATCGCAGTATCCGTTTTCTAAAGAAATTTCTGATTCAGCTTCACTGAAAGTGCTTGGTTTGTGGTGGGACTCTATACTTGATGTTTTTCGGTATGACCCAGGGCCATTGTTGACGTTTTTAACTAACCAAAGTAAAGTTAGCAAGCGCTTGGTCCTACAAGCATCAGCTCGATTATTTGATCCCCTTGGTTTGGTATGTCCTGTTTTGATAGATGTGAAGATTCTCTTCCAAGATCTATGGATACGAGGAATAAGTTGGGACGATGACATTCCAAAAGAACTTCAACAAAGGTGGGGAAGATGGATGGACTCTCTTCCGGGCCTAAGTTGCTTAAAAATACCTCGCTGGTACAATTTTATGCCAGAAGATGATCTCCAGATTCATGTCTTTGCTGACAGCAGTGAACGAGCATATGGCTCAGTTATTTTTTTAAGGATTACCAAAAGGGGAACAGAAGACATCATGACTAGATTGGTAATTGCAAAAGCTAGAGTAGCCCCAGTAAAACGTGTCTCACTACCTAGGCTCGAGTTGCTTGGTGCATTAACAGCAGCTAGACTATGTACATATTTTAAGGAAGCACTCAGATTGCCTAACGTGCCAACTTATTTTTGGACAGATTCTGCCATTGCCCTGCAGTGGATTCACAGCCCTTCAGCTCACTGGAAGACATTTGTTGCAAATCGGGTCCAAGAGATTCAGAATCTAAGTGATCCAGGAATGTGGAAACATTGCCCTAGTGCTCAAAACCCTGCCGACCTGGTCACCAAAGGATGTTATGCTGAAGATTTGGGAAAATCCAA
>JAHWFP010010418.1:10635-36825 GCA_023313725.1 Lithobius niger | reverse complement strand
TAATAAGTGGTCAGCAGTTGTAGATGAAGGAGTGGGAGTTGACAAGCAGTGGCGTAGTTCCACGGCAAAGTCACTTTAGAAGTCACCATAGAAAATAATTCCTAAAATAAAAACGGAGATGTTGGTCCACCTAAGTTTATGAAAAAAAGCTATCTTTAAAAAAAACAACTTTGGCGAGAATAAAAAAATTGAAAAGATGAAAATGTTGCCATACGATATATAGAAATGACGCCACTAAACGATATGAATTTAATAACGAATGAAAGGTCATCTCTGAAGGTACTACTCTATGCGAAATATACATACAACCATATACACTTTAAGGATGAAATCATTACTGATGAAAAAACGGAGTGCAGATATTTTTAATTTAGCTTTTACAAAGAATTTTACTGCCAACTTGGTTGACCCTGAACCTATTCTCATCGTTCCCACTGAGTCTTCTTGTTTAAGACATTTGCTGCTCTTTACATTTCCTCACTAAAAGTTGAGAATATATTATCAACTTTTAAATATAGTCATGCACTTGATGGGCTATCAGCTGCTTTACACCTGACGACCTAATTTTACACCACTACACATCTGATGGGTTATCAGCCGCGTTACACCTGATAGGCTACTTTTACACCAATATACACCTGACGGGCTATCGGCTGCTTTACACCTGCCAGGCTGCACCTGACGGGCTACGTTTACACCACTATCCACCTGACGGACTATATCTGATGGGCTACTTTTGCAACACTATACATCTGACGGGCTATCAGCCGCTTTTTGTAAACAGTTTGCAGCAGAATTAAGTTTACCACTTTCGCTAATCTTGATTAAGACTCTGAAGCCTGGGGAACTTCAAGATCGCTGGAAGAAAGGAAGAGTACCGCCAATTTACAATAAAAGGACTGCAGCTGACCCAATAAATTATAGACCAATATCTTCGACTAGGATTTTAGAACGTAGGGTTTTACAACGCATAATTCGAGATCATCTTATGAAGTACATGATTATAAATAATCTGTTATCACATGACCAATATGGGTTTGTATCAGGAAAATCAACTGCTCTTTAATTAAAAAAATCAACTGCTCTTCGTAAAATATCTGGACGACAGGTCTACAGTTGTTGAGGTCGGAAACTCTGTTGATGTTGTTCTTGTAGATTATTAGAAAGCATAAAGCATTTGATTCTTTTCCACAGAACGTGTTGTGTCAGCAATTGACATGTTGGTGTGTATGGTTACACCCTAGAATAGACTAGGAATTTCTTGACCAATAGATCACAGCCAGTCTGCGTTGTTTCCTCATTGCCTGATGAAAGCGGAGTGATCAGTGGTGTCCCTCAGGGATCTGTTTTGCGTCCTCTCCTGTTTGTCATTGATATCAACGACGTACAGTTCGGAAACCCTTTTGTTAAAATGCCAAAAATTGCAGACTATGCCAAGTCTTATATTGTCATTAAAAATCAAATTAATCATGCGTTCGTAACATCATCTCTCCATGATTTGGAGCTCTGATATGCCTATCTGCCTACCTGATATGCATGACTATCTGCTGCCTATTTCTGGCCTTAAGTGCAAGATATTCCTTATAGGTAGGTTCCAAGAATGTTAAAAATGATTATTCGTTGTTTGGTCGAGGAATAGATATGTTGATGAGGACAAAGACCTGGGCGTTTCATTCACTAGTGACCTGAAATGCAGGTTACATTGTAATCACATTCTCAAAAACACTGGACAAAGTGCAGCAATGATTAGGTGTTGCTTTGTATCCCGTGACACTAGAACCTTGGTTTGGGCTACATTGTATATGTGTTACCTATCCTTGAATATGCTAGCTCTGTGTGGTCGCCACACTTGAATTCAGACATAGATGATATTGAATCTCTGCAACGAAATTTTATCAAACATTTAAACGGACTTAGAAACAAAAGTTACATTGAACGCCTACGGTCTTCAAACCTTGCTTCGCTTGAATTAAGAAGATTAAAATATAATCTTCTTAAATATTAGTACCACACTCGACCAGAATTGGATGTTTTTCACCATTTGGAAATAAACTGGCTACAATGCTACAGTTTGGAGGCTCCCTTGACGATGACTTGTGAAGGGAACATCAAAACAAAAGAATGAATTCATTTCCTTAATTTGATTGGTTATATTCAGTATTCTCGTACAATGTTTACAAACATTGTTCGCTCAGTATCACAACCATGAACACCAGTACCACACCAGTGAGTCGCGAGAGCTCAGGCTGCAAAGGTTGATAAGTGCACTCTCACCGCTATCCAACTCTATAGGAAAGTCTGTGGTCGGGATTCGTCGGGAGCCCAAGAGATTACCTAAGTGGGTTGGGGATGCTCTTCTCATTTTCCCATTC
Source organism: Lithobius niger (assembly GCA_023313725.1). NCBI lineage: Eukaryota > Metazoa > Arthropoda > Chilopoda > Lithobiomorpha > Lithobiidae > Lithobius > Lithobius niger. The sequence goes on along the minus strand of JAHWFP010010418.1, from coordinate 34,453 downwards.
ATGATGCAGGCCGCCCTCTGGACTCGTATAGATTTTTTCTTGTGTGTTCTTCGGTTTAATTTGTAATGTGTTAGTTTCTTCTGCAGCCTGGTAAGTTTTGTTAAGGTAGATGGTCCCTTGAGGATGCATGCGCTTAAATAAACTCAACTTACCTGTGAAATGTTCATGGGAGTCACTTAATTCAACTTATTCCATGTTCCGCCAGTGGCACAAATCGTTTTCTTCTCATTCGTAGAGCAGTCCAATCTGTGGAGTCTTCGACTGCAGTTGAGTACAGCTCAAGTTTTTATGGATTACTTTCACTTAGCTCTTCGGATGACTTCAGAACTCTTCCGATTTTGCCAAAAGGGTGGGATGAGTTTGTGGGTAAAGTTCTTGGGGTGTGTGTGTGCGCAGAGGATAAAGAGAGGGAACGAGAATATAATCCACACCCACGGAGTGAGCGAGAGTCGTCACTCACTCTTCTTAGAGTTACAAGAAGCAAAAGGCGGGGGATGACGGACGAGCGATCTAGAGAGGAAGAGGTCACTTCTGTGGTCGCAGCTTTTGACAGCTTCCACTGCATCACATTACGCGCTTCGACTGACGGTCTTGAAAATTGGAAAAAAAAAGAAAAGAAAGAATGAAGGGAAAAAAACGATAGAAACCCAAAGAAAAATTCGACCTGCGGACAAGAAAAAAAATGGCCGTCGTCAGATTAGACTTTGTAGAAGACCTTCGGGTTTATAGAGGGAACGAAGAAACGGACGATCTAACGAAACCAACCGAGTCATCGGCGGACGACCCAGAGTCAGTAACCGGATTTATCGGGAAATATTCGTGAGGAGGAGGATCGGCGTGTAATGACGCGGAAAGCCATTGCTGCGCACAGCGGCGGTTACTGCGTATAGTAGCGCCGCCACGTCCGTATACAGAAAATGCTGCGTCTCTTTTTTAAGACAACAGCTAAAAGAGGAATGGGGAGGGGGGAAAGACGAGTAAGAGGTAAAAATGTGCCGAGTCAGCCAACGAATAAACGAGAAGATCGAGGCTGGTTCATTGGGCGCCGTAAAGAGGGCACCACTAGCCCGCCCCCTGTAAACTAAACCAGTAAGAAATGTTTCCTTCTTCCCCCTCTTTCTCCGGGCTCAGTCAGGGGTTCATACATTATAGAAGACGTAGGGTGCGAAGAATAGGGGAATGCGTGGTGGTAGCACAACGTGGTATGTTTATTTGATGTATCAAAGCAACCGACTGTATGCTGTCTTCGTGTATTCCACCCGGAAAGTCTCTATATGTTGAAATTACGCCAATGGTCGATCGGTATACGTTGGAAACGTTAGGGTCCATAAATATCACTTAACGTTGTCTGTATTTGCAGCTTGGAATGTAAAAATAGAGATAAAAACATGATCAGAATGTAAAACAGTTTTCTTATACATACGCGTTGGTTATCTGGGTAGTAAATTTTTTTAATTCATTGCCTACCGAAATTAAATTTATTCCTGGGCTGAAATCGTTCAAGAAACATTTAAATGGTTATCAGATCAAAATCCTATGAGCTTAGCTTAGCAATGCTGTTTAGCATTATGAGTTAACGCTTGACAACTTTTCTTATTTGGTTACATTATTTCTAGTGTATGATTTTCGCTATTGGCTAATTTTCAATTTTCCTTAATATTACTTCCAGCGATTTATGTCTATTTATTTCTCCTTTATTGAGCCTTGTGAGTGTATGATTTGTCTTCCCTCTCCATTGTCTATGACCGAGTGAATTTCGGTCGAATGGAGCCCTCGGTTGTGACCTTAATAACGGGTTCAGTGAGTTATCTTTATGCCAGTGGAGGATGTGGCCATAGCGATTAAGGTGCTATGCAAGTGATCTGGGGGCGAACTGGGTAGCCGGTTCGAATCCGGGTCATGCCACTCCGACGAAACGTAAGTGCATAAAGGTGGCTTACTGAACTACGTTATTTCTAGTGTATGATTTTCGCTATTAGCTAATTTTCAATTTTACTTAACATTGTTTTCTAGCACCCGTACATTTTCCCAATTTTTTTTTTATTATTAATTTGTTCTTAATCGTGCTTTGTTGATTTTGGAAACTCGGTTTTCCAAGTTAATTACTGTTTTTATTCCCATTTTTTAAGAAAATATTTCGTTATTGTTTTTTTGCGACCATTACCCCACACGCGGGCATCTGCTCTTGGAGTGCCAGGTTCTTTTTTTGCCAATTATTTCCGTGCAAACTGTACTGAAATAAATACGATTTTGTATGGTTGATGTAGTTATTTTCTACGCAATTGAAGTTACCGGAGATGACAAAAGCCTCGAAAGGAAATTATACGGTTTCCATGAAGTAAGGAAAACTGTAGAAAAATGGTTGCTATTCTTTGTTCTCTGCACCCAGTTTTACCATCACTTAACCAAGTATCAAGTAACCAGATATTATCACGACGGTCTCACGCGCAAGAGGTCCTTGGTTTGAGCCTGACCTCAGCCACCCCATGGCATTTTTGGGAAGAGAAAAGCTCTGTGATGCCTCGTGCTCATGTCGATTGTGGCATGTAAAAGATCCTACGAATTTCCAACTAAAACGCTATCAAATTTACCCCTTTCGCTTTCTGGCACCGCACCTTCGGCTGGGAGTGGGAGAAAGCTCCAAGGTATTAAGTTACAGATATTGGCGTGTCAAGCCAACCTCCTCCGAAAAAGAATGTCTTATCTGATACCGATATCTGCAGTATCGGGATCGGATCGGGATCGGCAGGTAAAACCCACATAAATCGGTAATAAACCAAATCGAAGATATTATCACTTCTCGTCGACCGAATTTGACGTTTGAATACACCATTTTGAAGGTTTTTACGCCAGCTTTCCAATGGTCCAAACTGCAAGTTTCATTCTCTTACTGTTAAGAAGTTACAAGGCAAAATGTTAAAATTTTTATGGGGTTTTGTGTTTTTAGATGATTTTAGCCATGCTATATTATTTTAAACCAATAATTAAAAAAAACTAATTATAATTATTTAGGCCAATGCTTTGTTTATGCAATGATTTCAAAAGTAATTTTTTTTTTATAAAGACATACTTCAGTATTACATTTTTCGATCAGTTGGGAACTTGGATCAGTTATTGGGGATTTGGTATCCGTAACAAAGTTGATCGTCCTAGCTTTACTAATAAGTTTAATGTGGTAACAAGGGAAAAAATGTGAATTCAGTAGAACTAAAGTACTAGATGTAAAAACTAAAGAAAACGTTAATTTATGTAGACACACACACTTACGTCTGGTTAAATATAAATCTACACAATTGTTTTTATTTATTAGGGACTCTTTATCAATTTATTTTATTTATTTGAAATAACTGCAACGCCCCAAGAAGTAATTAAGCCGTTAAAAAGAAAAAGAAAAAAGATCGGTCTCGGTATCGGGCCTCGGTATCGGCAGGTTTTTTCTTCGAAACCGGTATCGGATTGGATCGGTAAAAAGTGGTATCGGCCCAGCCTTACTGATCACCCTTGGTTGGAACGTCTTATTTGCCGTCGGCTAGCTCGTTACCAGGTAAGTGGAGAATAATACCACCACCATTGGCTCGCTTTTCGAGCAGGACTTAATTATTGACGTTTGTATGATGGTCAAGGGGTTACGATGTAACATCATTAGCGACACACATTCTGAACAAGTGATCGCTAGATGATGACAAACTGCAACAGCAACGTGGACAGTTTTGCGCTTGTATCAATACAGGCTCTTAAACAAACTGACTGGAGTGTTTGCTTAGCCTTATATTTTCTTTCCTACGTGTGCAACTTCACACATTAGAAAAAGCAATTAAAATAAAACATTAGAAGAATTAGTGCCGCCCAGGGGCAGATTTAATGGGGGGGCCAGGATTGCAAGGCCCCCCTGGGCCTTCAACATAAAAGGGCCTTCATCGTAAAAGGGGCCTTCATTCCCCAAGCATAAGTAGTGAAATATAGAACTAATAACAAAGAACGTTGTTGGGTTTCAGCTAGCAAAAAAAATAAAGTCCTCAGAATTTCGGGAAGGCAGGGGGCCTTGTAGGGCTTTGCCCCCCCCCCCTCCCTGGCTATTTCGGTAAATCCCCCACTGGTGCCGCCATCTTTAAGTCAGTATCTTGAAACAGTACTAAAGTAGGCCAATATTGAATACTGCAATATTGACTATTGCAATCCTGAATACAGCATATATTTATTAAGGCTGGATAAAAAGACATTAAAATTCTGAAGCAATTAATAAAAAACAAAGCATTTTAATCAACAGAAATCAAAGTAGAATATCTGGAAAGAGACCCAAGTCAGGGCAAAACCTGACTAAGGGCGGGTTTACGCAACGACTCGCTTTTGCATTCTCGCAGCTAGAAGCTAGAAATCATCTGAAATTCCAACATGGCGGCGGTTTTAGCTATGTCGATTCGCAATGAAAACACTGAATAAATGCAAGTTCAGAAGCGATTGTGAAAATTTCGTCAGGAAGAATTATTTATCGTAATGTCACGGATTATAAGACTTAAAGCATTTACTCAAACGACGTCGAATTTAGCTAAACCAGGTAGCGTTGTTACCATGGCAACGACAACTTTGCCACTGCGATTAAATTCTAGCTGCGAGAATGCAAAGGCGAGTCGTTGCGTAAACCTGCCCTAACAGTAGGAAACCCCGAACTCCTCTGATGCAGGTATTTCTTCGAGATTCTTCGAACGGCAGTGGGAAACTTCGATGGCTGCATTCACAGGTAGGAGGTTGAGGCTTCCTATGAGGTTTTGTCATGATTTAGGTCACTTTGTAAACATTTTAATTTGATGAATTAAAATGTTTTTTTTTTTTTTTATTCATTTCTGTGGAATTTCAATGTGTGTTTTATCCGACCTAAGCAATCTGTGCTTTGAGAACGAAGCAGGATAAGCTTCAAAACGTAACATTTTCGTTTGATAAATAAAGAAAAGTATGAGGGCGTGGTAAAGCCTCACCATTCGCGATGTTTTGCTGTGTGGTTGAGTTAGCAGATGCGGCCAGGAGTTGTTCAACCTGTCGTAGAGCGTCGGCGACAGAGACGTCTGCTTGCGTTGGTTGCTGCAGTGGTTGCTGCGTTGGTTGCGGCAAGGTTAAATCCGTCGACCTGTGGTCACACATACTGTCTGTAGGGCGCGCCGAATTGTTCGTTGTGAGCAGCGACACAGCACGGCGGAGTAAGGATTTTTGTGCTATGTTACTTAGCTGTAACTCGGTGATATCGTCAGAAGTGATGGCCGAGAGGGCTGTCTTCGATACGTATCCATTTGTAGATAACGCCGCACACGTAGTGGAATCCAGACTGGAAGCGTCGTACCAAGATGCAAGGCAAAAGCTATTGTCAGCAGCATTGTTGGTATTGTTGCCCTTATCCAGCATTGCAATGCTGTTATTGCTGCTTTCGTCTTGCACACGAAAAATAAATTCAGCTGCCACAAGGCCCTCTTCCACAATAGCAGCGGTTAGCCGATCCAAAAGTTCGGGTTTCAGGCCAGAAGAGTCTAATCCCCGTCTTACGAGTTCTATTCTTAGATCGTTCACTCTTAAATCGGAGATGTGACGAGTTGCCATATTCGCATAACTTCACAAATAAAGCAGGTAAACCAGCACAAAAAACAGCTAACAAAGCAACAGCAAGCAAAGCGTGCGTGGGATGCGCTCGAAAGACGAAGTGAAACTGACCATTAGCAAGGGGAACAAGAACAAACGGATCCCCAACCCAACTCCAAAGAAGGCCATAAACCCATAAAAAAGGCAGCAACATAACAGCCAAGTGCGAGAGTATACATAACAAAAGGCAAGAGGAACGCCGCCCGGGGCATCCTTCCCCCTCTCAATTTTAGCCCGTTAAGAAAGTAAACGGTCACAAACCTTGCGCAATTTTAGGCTTATTTAATAATCGGCCTATAAATGGCAGTGAAGAAAAAAGGCGATATACCGACTCTAAAAAACCGTGAAGACTCAAGTGGTTGGTGTATTGGTAGAATTAGTCCAACAATGGAGATTTTTCCATTGTTTCCGTTAATTAAAATGCGAAGCGTGTGCTTGTAGGTTTCAAATTAGGTGTCATGTGTTTAGTTGTAATTAAAAAAAAAAATTACTTTCCGTAAATAATTAATAATGTCTAATGAATAATATCTGATTAACTTTGATATGTGAAAATTCTAAGTCAATATTTCTGATTATGTTCCCTAAATAACGACTAATGCCTGATGAATGATATCTGATTAACTTTGATATGTGAAAACTCTTAGTCAACATTTCTGATTATGTTCCCTAATTAACGATTAATGTCTGATGAATGATCTAGACACACGCTAGTGTGTCGCCGTCAAGTAGATGATTTATTGTTGTTGGAGCTTAATTGTTAGAGCGTAATTGCTAAGACTGTAATGCAGCACTCTCTGGTTGAGCTTAAGTGGGTCAAAGGACACAGCGGTGACAGGGTCAACGACCTTGCTGATGGATTAGCTCGAGAGGCCTCCGGAAGGTTGTCTTGCGATGTTTCTCTGGTTTCCTCAGTTAAGGCAAGAAGAACGGCGGTCATCAAGTGGACCATGCAGAAGTGGAATGATGAGTGGCAGCGGGCTGAGACCGACAGGACTCCTTTTGCTCGCATCCGGTGTGCAGCGACGCATCAGTTCTTGATGGCATGCCCAATCCGACAGCTAGGCTCTTGTCCAGATTGCGGATGGGTCACTCTCTCTTGCCTGCACATTAGTACAGGATGGGGTGGGTTGACTCGCCTGTTTGTCTGGTCTGCGGAGTTGAAGTGACCACCGAGCACTTTCTCCTGTTTTGTTCTAAGTTTGCACGGCAGCGGAGAATGATATCCAAATGGATCGGTTCATACCCAACTTTGTGTAGCCTCTTGGCTCTCTCCGGTTCTAACGCCAGCGTGAGACTGCGAGCAGTTGCGAGTTTTTGTACGGTGTTGCGCGTGCAGTTGTAATGTGTCAGACCTTCTGCGTCCCAGGAAGTGGAGTCAAGGGCTTAGCAGCTCAGTGGCGCAGAGGCTCAGTTGTGCCCGTAGTGTCCAGTTGGGGCTGTGTGTGGTGCGGAAAGCAGTGGCGACCTTGACTGCAATCAAGTTTGGTTCACTGCAGCCCGGTGAAGCTTCTGCACAGTGGAAAGTGGTAGTTGGATGCGGCTCTCGTGAGAAGCAATGACAAATGGAGAGGCGCTGAGGCCGGTGAATTGTCCTCTTCCGAGTACTTTAGATGCTTTGAATGCTTTGCAATTGTGTAATTGTGCAATTGGTAATTGTGTTTTTGGCGCTACTAGTTGGAGTGTATGTCTTTAGGTTGTATCCAAGCGCATGACTTCGAGTCAGGGCTGGCAATAAAGCAATTTGAATCTGAATCTAAGACTGTAATTCTCGTCAGATGGCGGCTCACTAGCAGACTATGTCTTTTAACTGTAACGAGCTTATACATGATTTCAGCATACTGGTGTAAATAACCCATGCGGTAAAAATCTTTGGAAATAGTTGGAGTCAGGTGTCTTGGGTCCAGTAACGAAGAATACCACAACATTAAAGTTTGGGAAGGTGTCCTTGTGGAGAAAACGTGCCCTCAATAACGTTGATTTGTGTTACTGGCTAGCTAGCAACTACTACTACTACTACTACTACTAGCTAAGGTCAAGGAGCCCATGTTAATTCTCATAAAGTATAAAAACACGTCTACAGCTCGTTAGGAAAAGTTTGCAAATTTAAATTTTGGCACACAGGTACAGAGTAAAACGGGGGAGTGCCTTTTTATAAAACGAGGGTTGCAGCTAGAAGCACGTGGCCCTGAAGTGGCGCGTAAATGCAAAATTATTGTTGTGACCATAGTTTGTATTGTTATCCAACACTCTATTATAACATGCTTAAGTGTTATACGCGCACTGTTTCAGTAGTTACATACCGCAACAATTCACTCGAGTTTTAACAAAATAACTATTCTTGCACTTATTGAACCGTTTGCTTCAACGGAATGGTAAATAAACTAACCTTGGTTGGTGGTCGGCTACCGTTATGTGATTTTTGAATTATGTGATATTTGAAAAGTAAAATATTATGTGATCAGTGAGTTTTATAGTACCGTGTGTGATTGCTAAGGACCGTGAATACACCATGGCAACTAAATTACGGAAGTTGCAATAGAAAAGAGACTGGCTATCTATCATTGCCAGGAAAATTTGAACCCAATGCAGATCGTCAGCACAGGGTCCAGTCAAGTAGGAAAAAAGTAAATTTTTTCGAAGAAGTATGTCTTAGTAATGTGCCGAGTTTGATGGTTACGCTAGACATATACTTGTGTGATGCCACCAAGTAGACGATCGGCCAAGTAGATGATATTAATTGTGACTGGGTGAGCAATTCCAGCTTCATTGCGTGATTAAAGTTAACCTCGGGAGAGACAACTGAAAGGGGATGCGCTGACTGAGTGAGCGAAGCGAACGAAAATCAGCATTTGTTAGCCAGTGCGCTCAAAAATGTGACTGAACAAACTTAAGCATGTGAAACATGGGCATACAATAAACCAAACCGTGTCAGTTTGCCTTACGTAACGGCTAATTGGGAAATGGCAAATATGAAAATCATGAATCAGAAAATATATAGACATAAAATACCTACAGCCAAAAAAGGTAGAGGTGATGATTAGACCGTGAGATTTTTGTATTCACAGGCCTACGAAAGTTGTGATATCCAACCAAAACCAAAACTGGTATAAAAGAAGCCGCCAAGTTTCCAAAAAGGGTCGGCTTTAAAAGTAGTGATATCATTCAACCAGGGAAAGGCCGCCAAGGTTAATCCTATTAGCCAAGTTAATCGCACCGAATAATACTTCGGATGTTAATTGAAAACTTGAAGATTGCTACCGCTAGTAGCAATCTTCTAGTTTTCCTTTTACTTTCGAATTATTAGTAGGTGTCATTAGCTTGGCTAATAAGATTAACCTTGGCGGCATTTCCGTGGTAGAATGATATCACTACTTTCAAATGCCGACCCTTTTTGGAAACTTGACGGCTTCTCTTATACCAGTTTTGGTTTTAGGTGGATATCTGATAACTTTGGTATGTCTAGTCAAAATCCTCAAAATTCCTATCCCAATTTTATTGATTTCTAACTTAATCCACAAAAATAGGGATAAAATGCGTGTGGAAAATTTGAAAAGAACCGGAGAGCAGATTCAAACGTTATCATGGATACAGACAGATAGACAAATATTTCAACAAGATGAGCAGCCCCTTACCTCTGCTTCGCACCGTACGTCACACATTTTTTTTTTTTAAACAGTAGCAAAACGTTGCTGAGGAGAAAATAATCTACTTTTAATGATGTTGGTTTGGGAGAGTGGGGGCCCCCCCCCCCATGAAAAGTCAACACCAAACCAGCGTATCATCGAACGTAAAGCAGCTTCACCAGAACTGCTGACAGGTACCCTATACATTAGACCTATACATTTCTATTGATTTTTAATTGGCTATTTATTAACTACTAGCAGTCAGGCGACCACGGCCAAGTTTGGAAAATTAATTCAATTTTATTCCCCAGCACTAAAATAGCGCTCTAGCCTAATTCAGTGGCTTTAATATACATAATAAATTAGAAGCGCAAATTAAGTTCAGGCCGAGGTTCATCGCCTACTATACGAACGAATGAAGCGGCTACGCCATTTGGAAAAGCGTGAGCCAAAACGACGTAAGCGGAAACCACAGCCTGGCGCTTCATTGCCCATCGACAGGCTCGGCAAGTTCGCTTTAGGGAGGGTCATTTCGTAGCAGTGAGGGTGGCCACAACCCCGAGAGGCCAATTGATCCACGGCCGATTTCACCAATCCCGGCTGCTTGCGGCCTGGCTTGGTGGTTCGCAACTCGATAAAACTGTTCCCCTTTTATGATCGGGTAAATTTGCACGAAATTCGAACGCTAATTAAGCATAATTTTCCGCAAAGTAGCAGCGGGTCCGCTCCGCTTTTGAACACGATATGGCTTTCGCAAATACGCGTAGGATATTTACAACGGCGAGTCATTGGAAACGTGCGTACTGCATGTCTGGCTTTTCAATTAGCAAAGCTATTTATAAACTTTAACGTGCCTACGACTATCAAAACACGGTGAACGAGGTTGTTCCGATGACTCTCTCTCTCTCTTGTGTCGTTCGCTTACAAAAAAGATATGAATTCGTAATTTAATGGGACGTTTGCGAGTCACGTTACCCTCGTTTGCAAAAACAAAACGAAAAAAAAATGTTACGGCTATAACATGCAATAATAACTGTCATTAAACGCAGAAAGACTGCATAACAGACTGCAAACAGACATTCACGTAACACGTAAACAGTGGCTTAAGGATGAGTTGAAATTGGTTGCCAAGCCCAAAGGGGTCTCGAGGTTCCCAGCGATTTGGCCATTGCCGAAAATATTAATTACTTATGACTCAAAATTAAAAGTCTTTTCTGGCTGACGTTTATGTCAACAGCAGAATCTTCAGGGATCCTTCAACATCTAACCCAACAACGGCTGTGATGACATTAGTAATACCGTAGTTCTAAGCAGCGTCGTATTAACCCTCGTAGAGAGAGCCTGGTGCTTATTGTGACCCCTTCCCCCACAGTCCCCACAAAATAAGAGAAAAACAACAATTTTTTAGAAACTGACATTTTTTGGATACAGTAAAAGTAATTTTTTTTAAATTTAAACTAGTCATTTATTTTATTTTTTCTGTGACCGTGAGGCACCCTTGAGGCCCTTTTTCGGCCAGCTGTGGCCCGGTGTTTCAGCGTCCAAAGCACCCCTTGATCCAGTCCCGGTTCTAAGTGCCTTAAAATAAAACTGTCAAGCCTAAACGTTTAACAAGCTTAACAAGTTGGTGTGTACGCGCACCAACGGAGGACCTGTAGAATATCTGTAGTCCCACCCAGTGTCTGTGATATCGTTAAAGACTGCAGCAAGCGAAGGAATGTACCAAGAAATGCGTTAAAAAAAAAACATTAGCCTAGTCACGTAAATTATTTTGTAAAAATCTGGTAGGTAGAATACAATGTGCCAAACAATGATAGCCCTCCCCCCTCCTCAGAGTAAACAAAGCTTGATAGGAGGAAAAAATGAAAGCACCGATAGGTAGTCCATTTTATTGTGTGTTTACACTAAAAAGATCAATATTCAGTGTTCACTCCACTGGCGTCACGAATAGACTGAAGACAGCAGGGTAGGAAAACAAAAGTGACTCAAAAGCTCCGTGTTAAAGTCCATTTCCCGAAGCACAGCATCGATGTGCTCCTCTATCCTGGTATGAATAAATCGAGTTGCTAGAGGTTCAGATAGCATCCTTTTTTCAACATTGTCCTTCAAGTTCGATCCAAAGTTTTCACAGACATTCAGATCGGGAGCATTAGGGCCACTCTTCCATTACCAAAGAAACACGGAGCTTTTTAAGTCACTTTTGCCTTCCTACCTTGCTCGTCTTTAATCTGTTCGTCACACCAATGGATTGAACACTGAATATTGAGCTTGTCAGTGTAAACCCACAATAAAATGGGCTGCCTTTGGTACTTTTATTTTTTCCTATCATGCTTAGTTTACTCTGGGAAGGGAGCGGGGGGGGGGGGGGGCGCTATCATTGTTTGGTACCCCTTACACAGGTAATGCCATAATCAATCTGCCAATAGCAAATATTTGGGTGAAACTAGTACCTGCTTCAACGAGCTACCTCCAGCGGGAGCCGTCGTCAGTGAACCAAGTTTCCGTTACTGAGTGTCGTAATGGAGATCGAAACTATTTAGCGTCACTAAAACAAAATGATCACGACAAGAATACTGAATCGCTTAAAAACCTACGGTAGGTCAGTTTTGGATATCAAATTAATTTTAAGCTATATATAGAACAGAACTAGCTGATCAAGTTTTCTTTTTTTTTTTTATCCAGCATTCAGTGTAAAACGGGTTGTAATTGCGAGTGGAACTAAGTATTTACGCGTGATTTGGTGTGCTGAGAAGTGTACCGAGAGAGACACTCTGGCTGAATCTTCTTCCGTGGTTCACAATTCTTGTAACCAACAGAAAACTGTTTGAATCGTTCACATAATAAATTCTTCAACTTCAGATTGTAATGTACGTGTACTACATAGAAATGTGGGTTCCCGTTATGTCACACCCCAAGGTGCACACGGACAGAGTGACAGCAAGGAAGCAGTTGAAGGTTAACAGGCAGCGCCCTCCATAGGCGCGCAAGGCTGTATACAGATTTATTACAAAGGTAGCACACACTGGTGAGTGTGCGTAATAACAGTTAATCCATCATTAGAAGGCCTGCAGAGATAACTAGCGGTGGCAGATTAATAAATACAGCCAGACAACACACAGCAGCTGCCCACGCAGGAGTATTTCGTTAATTTCCGAAGGTATTGCCGCTATGGCCAGGCTTTAAATGCTACAAACTGTGCCGCCGTTTTTTATTTCTAGTTTCTCCTCCTATATGACAGACTGACACATTATGCCTTCTGGTGTCGCTACTGGAAGCAGGTATTACTTTAGCCCACATTTTCAGAAAAGCGGCACTGTGTCTACTTATTTACCCTGATCTGGTTCATCCTCAGGCACCGGAAACCAAGCTGATGGGTTAACAATGTAATGAACAATAGATATGGACAAATTCCATCCAGTTATCCAGTTTCAGAGGGTTGCGATCTGCACCTTGATGAGATTGTGTTCTCAGTTAAATCCACACTATCTTCACTACAAAAGCTTAAACCTAGCCATGCAGTGGGGCCAGATGGTTACTCCGCCTACTATTATAAACAGATTAGTAGACATATAGCTTTGCCATTAACTCTAATCTTCAACCTCTCTTTTGAGACAGGCGTCCTACCGAAAATGTGGTTTACCGCAAACGTAACACCCGTATTTAAAAAGGGTGATCCTTCTGACCCAGTAAATTACAGGCCGATTGCGCTTACGTCTGTCCCTTGTAAATTGATGGAGTCTATCATAAAAACTATTTTGATGGACTTTCTACTCGCATCAAACATAATCTCGGATGATCAGTTCGGCTTCCTCCCTGGTAGATCGACTACCTACCAGCTTCTCTCGTTCCTGGACACTTTGTCTTCAAACTTGGACATCGGAGCGCCGAGTGATGTTGTTTATTTAGACTTCATGAAGGCTTTCGAATCTGTTGTACATTCGAAATTGCTGTTTAAATTAAAGAGTATCGGCATAGGTGGAAAGCTTTCAACATGGCTCGAGTCCTTCCTTCGGGATAGGACTCAGCGTGTTTCAATCAATGGCTCGGTCTCTACCTCTTCTTTAATCCGAAGCGGAGTTCCTCAAGGTTCAGTATTGGGCCCGCTGCTTTTCGTTGTTTTTGTCAACGATTTACAGTGCCGCGAGGGCGTCACTTTCCAATACAAATTCGCTGACGATCTAAAGGTGGGTGCCCCCATTAATGACCTTACACCGTCATCTTCTACCACGTTCGATCTTAAATATATCTTCGATTGGAGCAGAGACTGGCAGTTACCAATTGCTGTCCCGAAATGTCTGGCCTTCCACGTCGGAAAAAATAACCCGTCTCATAGTTTTTTTTTGGGTAATCGCCAAATTCCAGACGTTTATTCTGTCAACGATCTTGGTGTCTGCCTTAATGCAGACCTAAAGAGTACAAAACACTGTGACCAGATTGTTGCCGGGGCTTTCAGACGGTTGGCCATTGTAAATCGATGTTTTACGTCTGGTAAAATGAATCTTAAAGTTTGGGCTTTTAAAGTGTTCGTTCGTCCATTGCTTGAATCTGCAAGCCAGGTGTGGTCGCCATCTCTCTTAGGGGACATCGATAAGATCGAGCGTGTCCAGCGACGTTTTACAAAGGGCATCGTCAGCTTAAGAAACTTAACATATACGGAAAGACTTGTGATGACAAACCTTGAGTCGCTGGAGCTGCGAAGACTTCGTGCGGATCTTTATCTCACTTTTAAGATTGTCAGGGGCTTCATGGAAATTGATCTGCCGTTGTTTGATTTAGCACCAAGTGTCAACACACGTGGCCACCCCTTTAAATTGGCCGTACAAGCTTCGCACCGCGATTGTAGAAGGAACTTCTTTTCCTTGAGAGTAGTTCCTGTCTGGAACTCCCTTCCCGAAGCTGTAGTCACTGCTCGCAGTCCAAAACATTTTCGGTCAATCATGTCGAAGCATTGCTTGAAACCATTCTTGAAACGTCCTGAATTTTGTTGGTAATTTCGTATTTAGATCTGTTCTTTTTGCTTTTGTAGCTTAGCTTTCCTGTGGCGCTTAGTCAAGGCTGGCTATTAGTGATCCTCGGATCCTTGCCAGACCTGCTGCTCCTGCGGCAAAATATTATTATTTATATTTATTTATATACTTAAGATTTCTGGTTGGTGAATACCCATTTTTAACCCCTTCAGTGTCAGAGATGTGCAAACAACCAAAAGACTAGCTCCAACAACGAGCTTTACTAGGCTTGCTTATAGGGCACCTAAGAAAGCAAGCAAAGTTAAGCCGACTGGTTAGGACCTTTGTAGCATAGGCAAAAGGATGGTATATTGAGTCACGCTACCAAAACAAGTCCTGCCGACCCGTATATAAGATTTCCCACCTTACCAGAAATATGACGTCAGAGCCAGACACGTAAGAAAGCCAACTCACAGCGTACTTGCTTCCAGAGGAGGACTGGCCCAGGTCCCAAATGGGCCCCTCGCCCCGACCATCGGCACCCATCTCCTCTATCAGCCGGAAACCCAAAAAACCCAAATTACGGTCGGTATAGGGGAGCCTATGACTGTGGAGTGTGGAGTGATCGCCCTGGAGGTCAGGGATTTGCGCCTTTTGGCTGCCAGTCCGTCTCTGCTTGCTTCTGCCGCCCACAAAATACAGTCCTTGGTAAATGCTGAAGTTGTTCTTCGGTGCATAACTAAATAACGTACCAACAGTTACTAAATTTGCGTACTTACAAGACAGAATAATTTCTTCATAATAGCCAGCATAGGACAATCGTTAATACCCAGACAAAAGTATACACGTAAAATGTAGTCCCTATGCTGTGATTCGTGTGCTATAAGGCAAAACAATGGCGTGCACGTCTGCTTCCAATACAACGCTACCTAATGTGTCATTTCCATCCCCCCCCCCCCCCCCTGACTGAGTTCAATCGCCCGAAGTGTTCCCAACGAATTTTAGGCAGGAAAGCTAAGAAGAGTGTACAGAATGTTTACATGAAGATAGACTCCAACACCTGGACTGATAAAAACACCTTCGGGCAAACATCGTCAATCACTCATCTATCACACATTTCCATTGTTTTAAGCCCGAGGGAGGCTCGGCTCAAGTGTCGGATGAATACAAATCTGCATCGCGTAACTTGGTTTTTCTGGTAAAGTGGGAAACCGTATAGAGCATGTTCTGGTACAGAGGAGTTTTAAGCACCGTGGATAGATAAATCATATTAGCCTACATGTAATGAGGACATCTTTTGTAGAAAGCGATTTTCAATACTCTCTTCAGGTAGCCTACATTTAAATAAAGACTCTAAAATTGTTACATTTTAAAATTTTAAAAAGATTAAATTTTTAATTTACTGAACTACTAAGACGAGTCCCTTTTCCACAAACGTGAAAAAATATACGTACCAATGATCAAAAACAGAACCAACACAACATTAAAACGCCTATTCTGTGGAGTAGTTATACAAAAATACGCCGTCTTTATTTATTATTTTACCTATTCGTGGAACGAACACGCCACGCATTTCGATTAAAGAAAACATTCGCAAAAAAAACTTGAAAAATAAAAACGAAATTTTCCGACTCTTCAAGTTATAAATTCAGCATTATCGAAACGAGAAATTAGAAACTGTTCCCGTATACCTTCAGGTGTTCTGCATAATAATAATAATAAAAAAAAAAAGAACTTATGATTAATTAGGCCTGCGAGATTCAAAAATCATCATGTATCACAAGAAAAAAAAAACCGAACTTGCACTTGGGAACGAGCAGACAAAAGTCTAGATGAATTATTGCGGAACTCTATGTCAGCAACCCAAAGTGAAAATGTCAAGAGTTAGGATGTACGAAATTAGTTTTGGATGTTATCGAATGCATACAAAATGGTAGCCTCAGGACAACTAAAAAAGAAGACAGCTACCATAATTCAACAGACTTTTCCTCAGAGCTTGTAGGAAACATATAACTGTAGACAAAATATTTCTTTTTCCCAGCGCAACTCATGTTAACCTTTAACCTCAGTTAATATTTTTTTAATGCTCCCAAATGAAATGGCTATAAAATTTATGATTCGCTCCAGGCCTTCCGCGGTTTAATAAAATTTGCCAAGAGGGAGTGAACGTCTAGGACGTCAGCAGAAACTAATCAAAAAGTTAACTTGTGTACACTGTTCTTTCTTTGTATTTGAACCTATTTGTATTTGGCATTTTTTACGTGCATTACTAAACCATGCACAATGGCTGTTTCCGTGACGTCACCATGAGTTAGCCAATGACGAACGAGAACAACGGCTGTTTGGCCGTCTGATTGGACTAGCCCGGTCACGTGTATGCACGTCACAGCAAACAGCCATGGCGCGTGGTATAACGCAGTGTAATTGCAATGATATGACGAGAAACAGCGCTAGTGGAAACGAACGCTACGCAACTGTTGAATTAAAGGCGATGTAAGAATTCCCCCTATACCCCCTTAGCAAAAAACGAAATCTTTACAAAAAAGAAAGCGGCATTAAAGTAACAGTGCACAATACTCGCCACACAAGATGACGTAAGAAATACTACTAGATGACACAGTGTGCCAAAATATTCTTTTTATGACAGTCTGAGGCGAAGAATTTATGACAGAATAAGGAGCAAAGAACTGATTCAAGCAGTTGAGCGTTTGACAAAATCAGGAGTTTAGCTCGCTCCTTTAATTTTGGTCAGTATACTGAAGTAAACTTTTTACCGTTGCTGCCTTCTTAGATTTTATACCACGCGCAATGGCTGTTTGCTGTGACGTACACATCACGTGATTGGGCTAGTCCAATCAGATGGCCAAACAGCCGTTGTTCTCGTTCGTCATTGGCTAACTCATGGTGACGTCACAGCAAACAGCCGTTGCGCATGGTACAGGGATTGCCCAACCCTGACGTAAGCATCGGTATCGGCCGATATTATCGGTGCAGGACCGGAACCAGCAACACAAATACATATTGATATGTTTTGGTTAGATCTAGCACAACGCAATAAATAGATTTTAAAAAATAACTACAATTTCCAGTAGCTTTGGAACCAGCCTACAGAAAAAAATGCACTTCGCCGCATTTCCAATCAGAATTTGAGCAACATCATCCCGGGCTAGCTTTAATATTGTGGATTTATAGCCCAAAATTTCTGAAACAACAATGAAAATAAAATCAGTTTGCACAGCAACCAAATAGAAGAAAACAAAATTCAGTTTGATATGAAAGGTTCCTTTTGTAACGTGCCCGTTACAAGAATGCTCCTAACGGAACTCTTTGTAAAAAGCTCCTGATAACCTTTGTTGATAGTCCGAAATGCTTGCGATGTTCACCGATGCACAGCAGGGTTTGTGCTGAAACTCTCAAATTACAATTCAGGATATTTCCGGGAGGGATTTTTTATTTCAACGATAATTTGTTTTTGTACAGCAGTAACCAATTTCAAGGCCTCTCAAAAAATTAATTCTTAAAAAAAAAAACCTCGTAAATTCAAACCTTATCCACTTCTTAATTATGAACATAACGAAAATGAGCGAATAGTACCAATGCAAGTGTTAAATTCATGTTCTTTATCAGTATTTTTTTCTGTAAATAAGCCTACTTCGATTTACATACAAGAAATTCATTTATATGTCGCATTGATCTGCAGTTTCAGCACAGATGAGTGGTGTAGTGGTAGCCTAAACAAAATTAATTAGGCTGAAAGAACGCTACGAACAATTCCAGGAGTTTCAAAGGACTCGATTATTTAACAAAGACGTTCCATTTTCCCCCTCTAGCAATGCTTTCAATCTAAGTTATGTAAGTGGTTCTACCAAAGCTTCTGATATAAAATAAACACACTCGTCAGCTTCTCGGCTGCTCACTAAAATAATACACGAAAGTTGAGTAATCAATATAAGAAAACCCGGGGCAATTAAGTACTCATGTTTCGACACCAAATATTTTGACACCAAATATTTTCTGGTTATGCCGTCCTCAGCAACAGCAGCAACAGTCTGATTACTGCATTATTTCACACCTCTGCAATCAACATGCCTACGCTAAGTGGCACTTCCAGCCTTTTATTATTTTGTTGCGTAGTTGTTTCAAATAATTATCACAAAAATCAGCATTCAAACGAGGATATTTAATTTTTCATGCGTATATGTTTTGAGCTTATCTTCTAAATAACTTAAATGCTGTCGAGTAACATATTCGTATTTGATGTCGCTGAAATTTTATCCTAGTTTCGTTTTCTCAGAGCGGGTAAATTATTTATTGACATTATCGTCAGCCTGTTTACTTCCAACGAGTTATCAACCTCGGACACACTTAATGGGGATTTAAGGCGGCCACATGTCAGTCTATATTCAGTCTGTATTTTTTTTAATTCTGTAAGAGCTGCGAGCACTGGGGCGTCAGATTCAATAGGCGTCCTGGTCCCAGTGTACATCTCTGGCTTCGTACAGACCCGGGTTCGATCCTGGCGATGGGAAGTGTATATGTACGATTCCTCCGGGTACTCCGGTTTCCTCCCTCATGCGGCAAAAAACAACTGTAATAATGGTGGTACTTCTTCAACTTAACATCTGGCGTCGGGGAATTTGGGTGAGTGGATTCCTCGAGCATCGTCTCTATATATTATTATTATTATATTATTATTATTATATTATAGTACGGCTCAGTTTGTAGCCCAAAAGCCGTCCGTCGCTCGCCTCTCGTGGTTACGGTACACTCTATACAAATAATGAAAAGGGCGAAGCAGCTAGAAGCCTTATCGTAGAACAATTGTGCGTTATTAAATTTTACGATTGCGTGTTATTATCATCAATGGACTCGCGCTCTTTATTGCAGTCAATGGACGTGCAGTCTTTATTGTAGTGATGGGTCAATCACCGAAACCGAAACCGAATTTTCGGTTTTTACTGAAAACCGAACCCGATTCGGATTTTGAGTCGGTTTTTCGTACGGTGTTCGAAAAATCAAAGATTGGTTTGTTATTTTGAATTTTTTAAATAATTATAATTTTCTACGTATATTTCACAGCAAAGCTTCTGGTCATTTAAAAAGAAAATAGTAGAAGAAAATGGTGCCACAGCTAAACCCTTGGTCTATCATGCTACTGGAAGGTGAAAGCAGGAGGTGGTTAGAAGCTAGTAAAACTACTGTTACAAAAAAAAAACTCGAAATATCTGGTTTGGGTGGAGGAAGGCAGAAACCGAAACCGCGGTTTTGTGGGCATGAAAACCGGAACCGGAAACGGAACCGAAGTCAAAAAAATGAAACCGACCCATACCTACTTTATTGATAACTTGTCACACGTTCGAAGTCATTATTTGTACTCGTACGTCGTTGTCCAGAGTGATTTAAGAAGCGTTTTAACATCGAGGTAAAAACGCCGTCCATTACCGGAAGTTGACCTGGATAACGAAAACTGAAAAGCTTCTCAGATCGATCTGGACAACCAAGAGGTACAAATAATGACTTGGTGTGAGATATGTTTACAATAACAACGTTCAGCGCGAGTTCCAGGGATTACAATAGTGATTATAAGAAAAAAAAACGACTCTTCTACTCCTGGCTGATTTCACTCCTTTCATTATATGCATAGAGTCTGTATCCACGCGAGCGCGAGCGACGGACGGCAACTCCGTGCGCCCAAAAGTTGGCCAAGTTGAGCTTTCTAGTACAGTGCACCTTTCAGATATCAGCGCGTCTCTAAAACGTCCTCCATCCCGAGTTTCTCTTCACTCTGACCAATTCTAAATCAAGTTTCCCCTAAACCAACGACTCGACTGATCTGGTAGGATCGCTTCCTCGCCTGCAGCAGTTACTCCATTTTGTGGTACAATCGAGAGAAAAAAAAAATCTTTGCGCGACTTTTGTTCCCAGAGCCGTAAGTTAGGCGAAATAACATGACGAAAAACATCTTTTGGCGTAACCGCAGAATGCGAGCGGCGGCGTTCAATTTCCGTTGGCGCATCTCTCCGTCTTCATTCCGTCACCAATAAAAGCAACGCCGATGACGGAGCCGGCGACGACGAAACGACGATCAATGTTACATAACGATTTCATTTACCTCCGTCGTTCGCTCCGTCTTATTTCCCTCGGGCTGCCAAGAATACCGCCCACCCTTCTCCGCCGACAGATAGAACTACCAATCTCGGTCAAGTTCCGGTGCTGTCGACACGGCTGCTAATTGATCTCTTCGGGCGGCCAAGGAGTATAGCTTCCGCGACACGAAAAAAAGAAAACGTATTGGCTCGACATTTTGAAAGCCGAAAACTCTTAAGATAAATTTACCCCCTCGCTCAAAAAAAGTAAGTACAAGTTACTGACAGAGAAACTTTACGTCATCTGCACAGAATAAAGGTGACATGGTCAATCCCCTGTGCAAGGAAACGGTTTTAAACCTAAACATGGGGCTATTCGAGACCAATAGGTTCAACTCAAGCCGAGGCGAGGATCTGGCCAATGATTCGAGTTTCTAGTCGAGTTTCGAATCCAGTTCAAGTTCTGCAACTTTTTTAATTGAAGCTAAAAACTTCCAAAGTTGCACTGCAAGCTATAGGTAAGGTTATTTACCTCCCCTCGTCCTGATATATATAATAAATTTTATTCAGAACGTATCCCGAAATCCTTTAAACGAATTTGTATGGGTGAATTTGATACCGTTTTTCATCGCGACAAACTACACAGAAAAAGAAAGTAACAGAAATTACAGCAAAATGGTGTTTAAACGGTAATGTAAAAAGAATTTTAACTCGTACGCAAAACGCTAATAATAAAAATAAAAAAGTTAACAAAAGGAACACGGTAACCTATTCACATTTTGTCACTGTTTGATAATAGGCTTTCAATCTATTTATTAAATAAATACAGATGCAAACCTATTTACCTTGCCTTTTGGACTCACGTGTCAGACTGCCTGAGCGGAGAATCGAACCCATGTCCTTTGAAACCAAAAGGCAACGTAAATAGGTTTACATCTGTATTTATTTAACTCTTGTTGAGCCTTTGGCTTTTCCGTCCTTAATCTATTTATTATTCAGTATCCGGTTTTTAATGGGATTCTTTGCAATTCTTATACTTGGCAGAATTGTTAGTTAGTTGCTTGTTTGATTCTTAGATATTTCCAGCGATGTAGTCTACTATAAACGAGCAGATCATTCTGGGTACATTTCGATGAATATGATACACAGACTAAACAATTATAGTGTCTGCGGCCTATCTTGAGTTCTCCGCAGAACAAACACAGATAATCGATTGTACGTTTTCAGTAGCAGAGTGCCTTGTTGGTATCCAAGATGGTTACAAAAACAATGGCGGCCATCGATTAAAGCCACCCCATCCAGGAAGACGTAGACGCTCACAAAATACTTGCACGACTCAAGATACACCGCGCAAACAATATAAATTTGAAAATAGTTAGCACTTAGCATACTCGTAAAAATGTGAGCTTAAGCTATTACTCGACCCGACTCGCACTTTTCGAGTTTCGCGCATCATTACCGACAACTCGTACTGACGTAGGAAACGCAACAGATGAGGTGGATAAATGGCGAGAGCCCCAACCTAGTTGACTGAAACAGGCAAAGATCACAACGGACCAATGTTGTGAAGTTTTATAGATGACCAGTGAGCAGTAATAATTAAAAAAAATCCACGTGTCATCACGAGTACGGGAACTGATCACAGGCCTTTGGATTAGGCGTCAAAAGCACTCGACAACTAAGAAAATACGCTTTACCTAATAATAATTAAAAATAATTAAAAATAAAAATAATAATTAAAAAATGCATAATTGTTCAATGCTGCCATGCTGCCATGCAATGCTGCCATGTTCAAAGCCTGCCATGTGATTGTTCTCCAATTCAAAAAGTGAATGATGTACGATACCTTGGCGTAACCTTGGACAACACATTAAAATGGAGGGGTCAGATTAGTACAGTTATTAGTAGGCTCAGGGCTCTGTTATGTAAATTATACTATCTCAGAAAGCATGTCTCACTTGACACGCTAAAAATGTTTTATTTTGCCATGGGTCATTCATACTTACAGTATTCTGTTACATGCTGGGGTGGAACGTATGAACGCTGTTGCTCCAGTTATTATGCTTCAAAAAAAGATCGTCAGAGTAATGACATTCAAAAAACAAAATGTCATTCGCTACCTATTTTTCAGCAGCTAGGTATTCTGCCAGTTCGCCATTTATATGTGTATCGAGTTATAATTCGTTTTCGGAGGAATAATACTCATGCTACAACTCGTTTATTAACGAACTACCACACTAGGAGTGAATCGAACAACTACGTTATCCAGCCTAAAGTAAATAAAGAAAGATTACATAAATGCAGCTATTTCCTTGGCAGCAAGCTATATAATAGTTTACCAAACAACTTAAAAGAAATTGTTGAGATTAATTCATTCCAAAAATCCTTGTATAAATGGCTACTGGGCTTAAGTACTGACTCTATCGAAAAGTTATTCAAAATTGTAAGCTAAACTTTTTTTTTCGCAATAAGTATGTCTTACCTTGTCTATCCATTACCTTCCCATTATTTTATAATTCGTTTTATGTTTATAGTTAAATAATTCTATTATTAATTACATGTTGTAACTAAAGTTTTGCAGCGACTTTTCTTTTTATACAATGTTTTGTTTTATAATTTATTGTATGGTACCTACATGCCACACGCGGGCGTCAGCTCTTGTGGGATGTGGGCACATACTGTATTGTTATACTGCAATTGTTTACTGTAATAAACTTACTTACTTACTTACTTACTTACAACTGCTTCCTCACTGAATTTCTGTATGGCTTCTACCTCTTGCATAACTGTGTTGCAGCGAAGCACCACAACGCAACTATGGGGCAGCGCATTCCGAAGGCTCTACTGGTAAGTACCGGTCGGTACACACGTGCGGTACCGCATTTGTGGTTTGTTTTACGTGCCATCTGTTGGGTATACTGCGCACGTACCTACGTCAACGTTGCGTTACCGCCCGCCTCTCGTGCGGTCGATTTGCACCGCAATTCCCCCCGTCAACGCAGCGGTACGGCAGCGTTAAAAAAAACCCAACTACGTCTCTCAGTACCTTGTGTGCCTTGAGCGGTGCACACATCCGTCGTTTACCGCAAAAGCGTTACCGAAAATGATGTCCAATTTCGAAGAAATAAACATGGAATTGTTTATTGGGGGAGTAAAGAACTATCCTGAAATATGAAATGTTGCTGCAGAAATTATGGAAGTAATTAAAGAAAGTATCCGAATTTTTTAGTTAATCTGCAAAGAATGCATAATTCCCCTTTTACGTCTTAAATCAGTAAATGAATGTACCAAATATCGTCGCATTGGTTTGAAAATATATTTTTTTTGTACACGGGGTTAACAAAATGGGTTGCGTACTGGCGGTTGGCGGTCATGTGTGCATTGATTGCTAACGTCACAGCGGCGCCGCATCGTTTCCGCGCGTTAAAAAAAACGCAAGTGTGAATTGATTGGCTACGTCACGCAGCGGCACCGCAGCGTCACGCGTGTTAAAAAAAACGCACGTGTGCATTGATTGGCTACGTCAACGCAGCGGCGC
>JAHWFP010010418.1:0-10625 GCA_023313725.1 Lithobius niger | reverse complement strand
GTCAACGCAGCGGCGCCGCAGCGTCAACGCGTGTTTAAAAAAACGCAAGTGTGCATTGATTGTCTACGTCAACGCAGCGGCGCCGCAGCGTCAACGTGCGTTAACAAAAAGTACGTGTGCATCGACGCTAATACGAACCATCATTTCTTACAGCATCGGATTAAATGTTTGGTGTAATTAAGAATAATGAAAGGGAATAAAATCCAACGATGCTTTTATGGCACAAATATTCAACACAGGGTGGTGAAAAATACTCAAACCGGAAATGCAACTTTTTGTAAGTTGGCCAAAATTACTTGATCACGCTAAATCGTACGCAGTAAAACAAACGCGTAATCATAATGTTGGTTAAACGATCATTTGCGGTTTTTTTTTTCACTCTTAAAATGTAAAAAAAAAAAAATCCGCTGAAAGCTTTTCCTAACGGGTTGTTTGTGTAGTTGTTCTCCGTACGATCATGCTGAACCCCTGTGGATCCTACTTGATGAGTTACTCATGATAATCAACTTTGGAGAAATGTTAGGAAATCAAGTAGTGGCTAGACTACCAATTTATCAACATTGATACCGGGTTATTGATACCCCTTACAGCACTAACCACACTTAAAAAAAGAGATTATTTTTAAGAGTACCCTGCCGATAATCATGTTTTCAGTCAGCTGCGCTCGGAATTGCTTAGTCTGTACGAAAATGCAGGCTAGTCTACAGATTTCGTTTAATACCATAACTAAAAGATAATTGAGATTGTAATTCAAAAACACATCGCTCCGGAACCAGCTTTTAAAAATATAAGTTTTTAGTTATATAGATCATATCAAAATCCAAAACTGGTAAAACGGCCGCCAAGTTCCGAATGGCTCGGCCCTTCAAAGGAGTGATATCAACACACCAAAACATTCGCCAAGTTAATCGCACCTCTTAATAGTTCGAAGGTTAAATGAAAACTAGAACATTGCTACTTTTGGTAGCAATGTTCAAGTTTTAATTTAATGTCCAAGGTATTATTCGGTGCGATTAAGTTTGCGAATGTTTTGGAGTGTTGATATCACTCCTTTGAAGGGCCGAACCATTCGGAACTTGGCGGACCCTTTTACCAGTTTTGGTTTTTGATATGATATCAGTCCTTTTTTTTTAATTGTGTATTAGACTCAACTCCACTAACGTGCAGATGTGTAATAAAATGGCACGTCAACAAAAATTGGTTTTCCACAATTTGATACTACCTTTTGCCTAGAGGCCAAACCATTCTCAACTTGGTCACCCCTTTATAGGTTTTTGGTTTGGTTTTAATTTTGTTGTAATTTGTTTTATTTCGTTAGCTTTGGTGTGTTGATATCACTCATTTGAAGGGCCGAACCACTCTCAACTTGGTGGCCTCTTCACCAGTTTTTGGCTTTGTTTATTTTGCTTTGTTTTTAGAGTTGGTTTATTTTTCGTGAATTGGATGTGAATACAAATTCTTTGGCAACGTTGTTTAGATTTATCGTGGTACACTAGTGTATGTCTAGGCACGCACGTCAGTATATACACGTTGTCATTGTCCGAATTTTGGCTGTCCAATGAGAGACGATACCGACAATACTAACAATGGTTATGATAATATTTTCGTACTTAACGCGCGATCCCACTCCATCCTCGTTACACCCTAGGCTCAAAACCATAATAGGTACGCATTTCATATTGTAGTGCACCCATACGTCCAATTTCATAGCTGGAAGCCTTCCCGTTAGCTCGGTATCGATGAATAATCACCCTATGGAAATTAACATGGGGATGAGCGGACTAGAATTAGCTAGTAGCTAGTTAGCTAGCTAGCTAGCTATTTACACATTTTCAACGTTATTGAGGGTCACATTTTGCATTGAAAGCAGGTTACCTGGCATTCCTACACGAGTTAATTTTTGTTAGGTGGGTCATTGCTCATGATTTCAACACAATTTAAGCTTTTGTACCACATTATTATTTTTCCCCAAGTACCTGAAATGTGCCCAACTATGGTTCAAGATATAAGACACTGACGCTATGGCGCCGCGCTACAATGGTTTACAACCTCGACAATTGAATTAATGTGATGTTCGTTGTGATGATTGTTGCCTAACTTGGCGCGACAATCTGGCAAAAATATAGGCTCAGAACTAAAATATAGGTTTTAATAGGTTGGCTGCGGACCCGCGATTGTTATTTAAATAAATATTATTTATTTAAATAGCCATCTTAAAGGCCATAACGGTCCGAAGTAAAGCAGCTGATTTGCTTTAAAGTTACACTGGCATCTTCCTTAAAGTACAACATTTACCGTTTTTATTTACAAATTCCAATTTTATTTGGCAGCGAATGCAAAAGGCAGCTTATAAAACCACCTTCTTATATCGAACCAATAAGAAGGGGAAGAGGTCGTAAGCCCCCCCACCCAACTATAGGACCAAACGAGGAGCAATTAAATGGCGCCCACAGAAGGCAGAGGATGAAAGAGAGCGAGAGCAGCTAAATCATCCTTAGCTTCACTTGAATTCCAGGCTTGCCGTTCAATGAATTAAGGAAACCACTCTGGAGCCTGGAATGTTTGGAATTCTGGCTGTCAAGAGAAGAGCAGCCAATGTCCTTCGTAGGGCTCTTAACTTTTTTTTTTTTTCGTTGGTGGGGGGTGCTCCAAAAGGAAGAGAAACGAAGCGTCTCGAGCATCGCAATTAGCCGGGCTTCTTCATTTTTTTAAGCTTGAGGTACACTGGCAAGAAAATGTTCGCAAGTCGATCCCCAGGTACAGCGCAACCAGCTCCATTCTTAACAATGTAGGCAGGAAGCTATCTACGCTAGATTAAAGTTTTAATCAACAATGTTTTTTACGGAAGGGAAAATTCAAATCTACGACTGCGCTAATAATACCAAACTGGCCTTTCTTATGTTGCGAATAACATAGGATGGTCCAAAATTGGCCAGTTAACTGGACTTGGACTGACGTTAATATCGAGTGCTTAAATGGGCATGCACTCTCCCTATTTTCGTGTACCTTGCGAATAAATAACTTTTGCAACATTTGGATGCGTTTCAGTGAATATAGCAAAATTGTCTCGTTCGTGGAAGGAAAAAAAAAAACAAGAAAATAAAAACGTTTGCAACATTTACATAGGTTTGAATTAGTATTGCAAAACTGAGCATATAGGTCAACCAACAGGGAGGCATATACCTTTAAGTCGTGGCACATCGCCTGTCTCTGCTCTCTGGTACGTGCAAGGTACACTTTAGTGTTCAATTACAGCAGCACCGAGACGAATGTGCATCTGCTCACTTTAACTTATACTTAACTTATCGCTTGATTTACATGGTTGTGCGTTTTCTTGCTTCTGACTTCGTTTTTCCACAGTGATCTATGTTGGATTCAAAATACTTAGAGGGGGATTGCCAGCAAATGATAGGATGCAGCATCTATAGCCATTTACCGCTATCTAATTCTGTCCAGCCCTTACTTTCAACAAGCAAAGGAACACACAAATACTTTTCTTTTCATGAAACAAACAAGCCACGCGTGTCCTTAATTATTAAGTGCAAAGTTTGAGCGGAGTACGTGCACACGAAGCAGGCGGTGAAGTGAATCCTAACGTAACAACAGCGCTTTTTTTTCCTTTTTTTTTTTTTTTTATGAAGAACGACCGTTTTGAAACACAGATGTTCAACCGCTAGATGAGCGTCATCCAGCGACTGTGATATCATTAACCTTGACCGCTTCCTCCCTAGTCCACGTGGACAACACGAACTTTACACTAAATAATTACGGAGACACGCGGCTTGTTTTTTGTGTAAAAAGACATTTATTTGCGCATAATTCCATCGCCTGTTGATATCAAGTGTTACACAGAATAAAATAACGGTAGACGGCGCTAGATGCTGCAGCCTGCCATCCGATGACTAGGCACCTTTAACGACATTAACTATTTAACGCTACACTGTACTTCATGAGTTAGGCTGGATACGTGTAAAATTTTTCGCCATAGGTAATTTTAAATATCGGGGTGAAAAAAAAGCAGCGTGCATAAAACATAAAATTACTATATACCGTACCTGAAATCTAGATACCAGTAGCTCAAATCCACGCGACGCTTCAATAACATTTGTTTTACAGAACCTTAACTGCGGAGTAGCCAAATAAAAGCGTTCAAATAAGGATCTTTGCTTCAGTCACGAAAGCTTTACCTCTGGGTACGTCCATTCGCCAACAAACGTTTGCTTAAGAAACGAAACAGAAACGAACGACGAAAGGAAGAAAAAAAAAGGCGAAACGAAAGAACCAGGACTGGGGGGGAAAAAAGAGAGGAGATAAGGTAAAAGAAAAAACATGAAAGAAAGACGAAAACGAAAAAGATCTGGCTGTGATTCAATCGTAGCGTTGGACGTCGCCAGCTCACACAAGTAATTGGAAATCTGTTGCGAACCAAAACCCAAACTCGTCCTCCTCGTCTTCTGCATCGATAAGCAAGCCTCGAAATGCACGCGCATGACTTCTGATATTTGCATGCAAACGCGCATTGATCTGCTCAATGAGGACGAAAGCGGAGCAGGCGAAAAAGAAACGCCAGGCTGAAGTAGCTAAGCTTTTAAAGCCATAAAAAGAAAAAAAAAACTCTTACTATCGACGAGTTGTTAAGCCTTTTGTTTACTTGGAAACAGCTGCTGACAATATGGGGGGGGGGGGGCCGAGGAGGTGTATTCAAATAATCTGTACGAAAGAGTTTTACGTTTCTCTGGACATGATTTGTTTTTATATTTGGCAGCATTTATCTCCGAAGATGCCTCCCTCCACCAATGCGTATACGGAAGGTTTTTTTTTTTAAATAAGTTTCTTGAATATTCCATTTCTAACCCGTAGAGATCAATCAATAACTACGTTTAACTTTAACTTTATTAAATACGTCAAAACGCCTTGACGGCATTTCATGATAATTATTGCAGTGGAAAAAAAGCATACAAGTAATAACAATAAATATTTTAGTAAAATTAATTCTTTTAACAATTTTATAGTTCATAGTTTCATAATTTCGTACATTTCACAATTTTCAGTCTTCATAATTTCATAGTTTTCCCTCACTAGGAATAAAAACAACATGGTTGACGTACTCAATAAACATATCAAGAAAAATAGGCGTATGAGTCAGTTCAGTTTCACAATTTTCCTGCCTCCAGCGATTTATAATACAGTTTCTTAGCTAAGTTGCTATTGTTACTGAGTAGTCCCAATTGGTGGACCTAGTCAAGTGGGGTGAATGGTGTGAAATGTAGGCATCAAAATAATTTTTAAAGCATTTAGTTGTGGGAGCCAAAACCAAAGAGGCGGGAAGAGCATTCCAAATCGATAGAAGGCGGGAGGTAAAAGTATGCCTACTCATATTCGCGGTAAGAAAATTCAAGTTTAAGGGGATGTACGTGCGTGGCAGTACATGTGTGTAGTTTAAACTGCTCCCTGAGCTTGGGACCACCATAGTTGAATTTAAAAATTTCATTTGGAGGTTCTTTATTTTGGACGTCATTTCGACATCAAATTTCGTTTAGACGTCATTTGGACGCGATCTTCATCGTTTGAAAAGAATCTTTGCGACTAATCATGTGGCGAGTTGCTCGTCTTTCGCCATGTTTTCCCACGAGAGGGTCAACAATTCCATCAAATTCGCGTCATATTCGAGCTTCGCGTTTGATGACGGTCATTCATACTACCAATAGAAGACAATAAGCCTAGCCATAAAAAACATTTTTCTGGTGTACTCTGAAAAAAAACTCGAATGAGTTGCTGAAGTTCTTGAATAAGTTAGAATTCAGTTTAAATAGACAGTAGCACTGAAAAAAAAATGTTTCCTTCTTTGTTTGATTTTTGTAAAATATAGTCCGTTACAGAGTTTCCGTTATGGAAATGACCATACTATTTAGGCCAACTCCGTGCATGAAGGATTTGACAGTACCGGTACTGAATGTTTAGGTTAGGCCTAAGACAAAATAAATAGAACAGTCTGGTTACAGCCAGATTGGCTCATAATGCAAGTTTTCACCACCTTGAAAATACCATCGTGTCAACTCCGTGACAGTCAGTTCTTTCCTTCATGAAAACGTGTCCATCGTTACGAAGTTTAACGAAACGGAGTTGACATTACAGCAACAAAATACAAAAAAAAAATGCCGTTCAGGTGCCGTAGTTGCCAATTATTGTCGTTTACTGCATTAGTCAAACATATTGTTAACCGGCTTACTCCATGACTAAAATAATAAACGGTAATGACGTAGAATAAAAATACTGTATTAGTATTTGGATGATTTTTCAAATAAAGTCGAGTGGAACAGTAAGGAGACCTTTATAAGGCCGGCCATGTCTGTTGCCTGAATAGTGCTGCCATGGTGAGCTTCAGTGTAGAACTAGATTTTTAATTTGCTTCTCTTTGAAGATTCCAAAAGTACATAACGGAGTTGCACAACCAAAAAAGTCACCAACAATAAATAAATAAACTACATAATAATTATTGTTTTTTTTTTTTTTTTTTTTTTTTTTTTATGTTTATTAAATTTGATTCATTTACTCTCCATCTCAACACGCCTTCATCACTGGATCATGATGAGCCGGATGTACTAGTATCTATTTTTTTTGTTCATAAATCCGGCAAGATTATTAGGTATGTATAAAAACAGAAGACAGACAAATACAACAAGTCAAATAAAACAGTCAAATAAAATGCGACGTTTCCGTTGCCAAAATATAAAACACGTTAAATAAAACATCAACGAAGCGGAAAACACTCGCTTCGTTGATCCTTTATTTACTTGTTTTATATGGCTTAACAACGGCACGTTTCGTCATTTCGAAACGTCGCATTTTCTTTGACTTTTCTATTGAACTTGTTTCACTTATTTAGCTATCATTTTTATACATCTTGTGAAGTTCTGCGGTTTTTATTACATTGTCACTAAGGTTGCTATATCCACACACAAAAAAAAAAAAAACCACAAAGGTAAAACACTAAAATGCTGAGAATTTGGCTGTTTTCAAGCCACAGTCAGAAGAAGAACAATTATTTACAGATAGTAGTGAAGATGCCACTCCACAAGTACACCCTTACAAATTGCGTAAAATTTGACGTGGTATTAGCCGATTAGGTTATTATTTTTTCGCTTGAAAACAGCCATGTTGTTAGCTGAAACAGCATATTTTTAGTCTTTTGCAAACACCAAAGTTATCTGCTTGTTTATGGAGATTACTTCTTATTGTGATTTTTAATTTCCATGTCATGATTGCTAAGAGAAAAGTACAGAATTAGGGCGTGCTATCTTACTATTTTTCGTGTATCCAACGTGGTGACGTCGGCTTGAGTGAATGTGGAAACCGTTACACACGACAAAACAAAACAACAAAAAAAGAACAGGAAAATGAATGCGTTTGCAACATTTACGTTTGAACTAATGCTGCAAAACAGAGTCCACAGGAAAGTCCACGTGGAAACAAGCATATTTAAGTAAGCTGCGTAGTTGTAAATTCAGTTTTGGTGAAGCTGCGACTTACGTCTTGGTCAAGGAATACGTCGTAACCTTTGCTGAAAAGTTGCTGCCGGTCTTGCGGCTTGTTTCATCTTGCCGACGAACCGTCTTCGTTGACGATTTGCATTTTTCAATCCGTCTGAATTTCTGCTGCTTTGATACGAGTGCAATGCCGCCACGACACATCTCAAATTCATACATGTTTGGCGTCAGAATGACGTGAGAGGCTTACATTCCCAATCCGTCAAGCACACGTCAGTTTTATATTAATCAACAGTGGGATGGAAATTGCGTTTAATTTTAGTTAAGCACTGTACCACGACCAGTGCTTGAAATCTTAAAATCCCTGGATTTCGGCCGGACGTACGAGCTTTTCTATTCAAGACTTACGGCACTGGTTTGTCAATTTTGCTGAAATAAGCTTTCTTTACTTAAATACTTAAATAGGCTTATTAAGTCTACCTGTTAAGTCTATCATTGTGGGGAATCAACATGCAAAGCAAATTACATTGGCCAGCACCTACAGAAACTTAGAGAGAGGATTACGTCCCATAAATCAAATTTTAAACTGCATACAGAAACAGTTTGCTTGTCCAGCATAGCAACTAGACCGTCACCTGACAAGTACGTCACGGGCCACACCCCCGCACTGGACCAAGTTCAAATACTTTTTTTGAAAAAATTACAGAGCCAGATTGAACCTACAAACACTCATTATCCACGCTCGCAGACCGCCCAGTTCACAACCATTTAATCCTCGAAGGAAAATACCTTAAGGAATATTTTCCGATTATTGATAAATTTTCTCTTATTTTTCCCGCAGGCCTTCGACATAATGAACTGATCCGTGGAACCGCGTGACTGGATTTGCATAAAGCCGAGTCTTTCCTCCTTGGCTTGGCAAGGGGAAAGACGTATGCTGCTTCACGTCTGAATTTTGGCCCTTTTGAGGGAAAATATCAGGGGTTTTTACTCGCTCTCTTTTACTCTCTCTCTCTTTAATTTCATAAGCATCATGCCTTTTAAAAAAAACGGTGTGACTAGGCAGATACCTGCCAAGATTTTGGCATGTCCTTTTATTTGCAATTTATTAAACCTGATGACGGGAATTGTGACTCCCGAAACGTAGGTGTGTTTTTACACGTTTAACACTTGAGGGCCTCTCATTTTATGACCAGTGCCGTGCATTACTTGCCTTCCTGTGTTTGTACCATTAATTTATGGAAGGCTGTCAGTGATGCCTCACAGAACTATTGCTTTTCGTTATGCACTATAGTTGGGCATTAAGGTTTTTATTATTATTACTAGCGGATTCGCTCGCTTCGCACGCTCATTCCGCGTCGTCTCGCTGCGCTCGAGGAGCTTTCATGCTGCAACTCTTATGCTGCTGACAAACATTCCACATGAGTGCAGTGCGCTTTTTTCGTAAGGCTTCAGTTCATAGACAAAAAACGGCTTCGCCGTTTAGAAAACCATCACCCTTCTGCCATGTGTCTTTACTGCCAAGGAATCAGGAAGCGAGACACGTGATTTCTATACCCTAGTCGGCTTGAGCTTAAAGAATACACTCGAAGAGCTGTCATGCTCCAGTTCTTAAGCTACTGACAGACATTCCACATCTAAAACAATCAAGAAAATGATCAGAATGTAGAACGCGTTTTTCTTAACGCTTCAGTTCACAAACAAACGATATGGTAACCATACATCACTTCAACGGTCTGGCCACCCAATAGCTACATGCGCCTCTTGTTCAGATTGTTAACCATAATACCACTGACAACAAAAGCCTCGATAAAAGCAATGTCTTTCTGGCACATGCATGAAGTGGCCTTGAGCCAGGAGATGAGACACGCGATTTGTAGCCCAGTCGACCTTGGCTTGAAGGAGCCATTCCCTTTCTGGCATGCGATTGAGCTATCATTGAGCCAGGAGGTGGGACATGCGATTTGGACCCAGTCAGCCTTGGCTTGAAAAATCCATCCCCTTTTTAACATGCACCTAAACTGACAATGAGCCAGGATGCGAGACACGGGAGTTCTTCCCAGTCGGCATTGGCTTGAAGAAGCCATTACCTTTCGGGCATGCGATTGAGCTACCATTGAGCGAGGAGCAAGGCATGCGATTTGGACCCAGTCGGCCTTGGCTTTAAAAATCCATCCTTTTTTTGGCATGCTCCTAAACTGACAATGAGCCAGGAGGCGAGACACTTGATGTCTTCCCAGTCGGCCTTGGCTTGAAGAAGCTTTATCCATCGGTGCTGCAACGCTATAGCACGCGAGTTGCTGCATTCTTGAACTAAACATGCTTGGTAATTTGATCATTCATGTTGTATACTACTTTGTGCCGCTCTTGGTTTTTTTGTTCCAATAAATTTTGCAGACTTTACATGGGTTTTCTTGTTTCACAAATTTAAAGAATATTTACTTAAAAGCAATGTCCTTCCCCGCTACGTGTGATGCTTTGAAAACACATGTCGCCCATAATTTTTGACTAATACAAAAGCTTTCCTGCAAGGCGAAATCGTACCTAGAAACTATTCGTGTTTACCACAATTAGGCTGGACTATTGCTGAATAGAGCACCACCTAATAGCACACTTTTGATCGAATGTCGATGGTTTACAAATGCAAACGTTAAAATATTTCTGACATCCTTTTTTGTTATCAATATGTTTTGTTTAAATATGCCTAATTTCGCGTTATCTTTTCGCCGATTTACGTATTTTTATTTAAATTTAAGGCTAAATAGGTAGTTTGTATTTGAAATATCCAAAATGCAACTCCAACAGTCGGTCAATCAGCGAGCTGCACGTGCCTCATTGTTGAATGACGGCTGTTACCAGCCGTAATCCTACCGACAACACTACTGGACCACGCGCCTAATACGTGGCGCAACAATTGTGAACCATCCGCACAGCAGGAAGAGGTGATATTCCGAAATTAACAATCAACTTCGAAAAATTCGTTTCAAAAATGGTCCAAAGAGGTTTTTCGCATTTTTCGAGGGGAAAAAATGTACCTAGAACTACGAAAATATGCCTACGCGAAATCCGGATTAATATCCTGTCTTTCGATACCTTTCTCATATTTTTAGCCTTCCTACTTCAAGAGGAGAAGAGGTA
>JAHWFP010010415.1:16869-39546 GCA_023313725.1 Lithobius niger | reverse complement strand
TGTGTCCATACGTACCTCGTTTTGCTAAACTTACCTCAATTGAACAACGTTTTCTTATTCTGCCTGGGCAAAGGCTCGCCTGGCCTTTAAACATTTACCGAATGTTGGACTCTGTACGCCACTTCCCTCATTCGCTTATACTCCGTGTTGGTGCATTTTCCGTAGATTAGAAGAAAAAAAGTTAACTAGATATGCATCTTACCTATTCCAAGCCTACGGGGACCCTGGCATAGTTGCAGATACTAACACCTATGCTAATGCTTTGCGTGCAGAGCAGCACATAGGCAAAAGCAATGTGAGAGGTATTAGTAGCTGCTACTACCGCCAATGCCCCGCATAGTTTTGTAAGAGGTAAGCTGCGATATCTAGTTAACTATTGTAATTTATGGCGTTTCCTTCACACAAGTCTTAGTCCATCGCCTTGTGCAGTTGCTGTGCGCACTCTGGAAGGGGCCCTTATTCTTCTCGTGTTCCAAACATTTAATTTCCTCCTTGAAGGTCACGTTGTCTCATTTGCATTAGATTTCCCATGGAGGAGAGATCACCAGTTCCTAAGGCTTGTCTGATATTGATATTGGTAGAGTACGGTATTGGTATATAGCCTAGCTGTCGTATTGCCGTCATGCTTCCGATACCGATAATAGTTATTGAAAAAAAATAAAATTCGTCCTCCCTATAAAGCTGACACCAAGCACGGCGAAAACAGATGTGGGAAAGGAACCCAATTCCCACTTTTTTTGCAAACCCAGGAAAGAGTAACCCATTACAGGTCTGTCTATTTACACAATCATTAGGTCATTAGGTGTAGACTGAGCCAATTTGTGTACTCCAATGTGTTTTAATTAAAAACTTTAGTGTTTTTTGTTTGCTGTAGATCACTGGTTAGTGGTGAGCCTTTCGTAGGCCTATATCAGCTTGCATGTTACACCTTTGTTTCGAAGCTGTTCACGTTTTAAGCCGTGTTTTGGAGTTAATTTGTCTTGACTAAACGCAATCAGCCGCTTAAATAAAAACAAATTATTAAGAAAATTTCGAGATGTAAGGAAAGTCGTCATAAAATTTCTGTACCAGTCACCCAAGGGACGGAAGCAAAGCTCAGTTTGTCATGAAAACGTAGTCGTTTTGATACTCGAAGTTTTACTATGGCCATCATAACTCACTTGGAAGGCAATCTAATCGCAGAAATTACTAACATATATGCACAAATAACCAATGTGATGACATGTCCTTTCTTTCATTCATCCTCCCTTCCTTTATCTACAAACTTGGCATTGTGACTTTTATGGCGCAAATAACCAGTTTTGTATATAAACTTGTTGGTAACTTGTTGTTTACTAATAATTTATGGGTTATCTTTTCTAGTTTTGAAGCAAGTCAAAGACAGTGGGCCCACAATGAACCGCTGGTGTGGCCACATCGTGTGCGCAACAATGTGCTGTCGAACGACATCCTCCGCTCGGATGAATTTGGAATCCGTGGTTGGTGGATGGCCCACGACAAGTGGACGTCAGATGTTGAGTGCTTTAACCAGGAATGGGGCACTTGTGTTAAGGTAAAACTACAAATTTCTGCTTGTCTGCGATAAACATACACCTGCCTGTTTTCCAGTTTAATAGTAAGTCGAAAATAACCCAGTTGTGAAAATTGCACACTATACAGGGTTCGTACTCTAGCTGGCAATGTCTGGAATTTTGTTACAGTAAGGCCACGCAAAAAAAATTGTTTGATTTACGGGCGAGGTTGCAAATTGAAGCACCAAGCAACCAGGCATTTTATTTTATTTTTTATTTTATTTAACTAACCACATTTCTTTGACATGTACCTAGCTCAAAGCTGAAAGAATATGAAGTCGGCCTAAAAAAAATATAATATTGTTAAATATGTTATTTATGTTATCTAATATTCAAAGTTTTTTTTTTAGTTTTTGTCAAATAACTTCTTAGTGGTATGAGCTACAGGTTTGAAATTGGCACCATTGAAAAGCTCGTTTCGAGGCGGTTAAAATGGTGTAGCCTACTGGAATGTCAAAAACGGTCAATATTTGGCGAAAATGTGATTTTTATCGGGTGAACCAAGTTGCAAATAAAAGGTTTTGACCCGCGATAATTTACAGCTCCCGCACGTGCCTGTAAACCAAACAATTAACTTTGCATGGCCTAATGTTAAAGGAATGTACGGTGAATTTACTTCGTGTAAACACTGTCAGTCTACATTCCCCCGTTGAAAGGGGGAAAAAACTGCATGTAAAACCCTCACAAATTTGTTCTCTCAATCGTCGCTGAAACTCTAAAACCTTGGATCTGGACTTTAAGGATATTTTTATTTCATTGTTCAAATGGTAGCTGTTGGTATCCTCCACGTACTTACAAAACTTGTATCTGTCAAACAATCAGAAGGTTCCTGAATAGTCATGTGACTAAACCTCAAATCACTAACCAAAGATTTTGCAACACCTCGTAACTGCAATTTCTGCGTCCAATGCACATGGTGATTGTTCAATTTGAAGAGTTAACAATAAAATAAATCTCCAGCTACAGTTTAGGCCAAAGAATATTACAATTTGTGCGCAATAGAACAGTTGAAACGTGTTTTTTAGTTAGTAGGGTTTGTCTTTCCGTTAACAGCCTGATTTTATTACTGCATATAACCTGGTAGGAAATCAACGGTTTTCTGCTGCACGTGTAAAATTTGAAATATGTTATTTGAGGGGTTTTGCAGTTACGGCGACGATAAGCGACAATGTTTTCCCTCGCTTATCATTTTTTGCTGTTTTGGTTTCTAGCATTGGCACGTACAATTTTTTTTTTTAATTAGCACCAAAACTAGAATGCTGTGCCTGAAAATTGGCGTGGAAAATGGAATTTCTGAGCTTGGAGAAAGCTGGAAAAGTCCTGAAATATGGTTTAAATTTTAACGTACGAAACCGAACTATAATATAAGGTAAGGTGGTGTGGCAGTGATCTGGTGATGGACTGGTTCACCAATTCAAAGCCGAGTCGTGTCACTTGTACTAGGATTGTTAGGGTGTTGGTATACCTGGCAGTGGATGAGGCAATGGCATGAGAGGCAGTTTTGCTCACTTGCAGCACCCACACAACGGAGCTGGTCTTCAAATGGTTACATACTAACTTCGCTACTGTCTGCAATGATCAGTCTGATTATTGGAAGGGACAACGGAGAAAAGAGTGGCACCGCACTGAATTTGCACTCAGGTTCAGGCTGTTGGCGACTGGTCGGAACATTGGCAGCTACCGCTTTCAATCGGTAAATGCCATGCTTTCCATGTTGGTATACATTGGACCAGGCGATCCTTCCGCAAACAGGTGAAGTGCGAGACCTTGGTATCTGGTTCTCTCAAAACTTGAAATCCTCTCTTCACTGCCATAAGGTTTGTGTCTCGGCTTACCGGCGTTCTGCAATCATAAGGCGATGCTTCATATCCGGAAGCATTTTGACGAGGGTCTGGGCATTTAAGATTTTTGTGCGCCCAGTCCTCAAATGTGCAACTCAAGTCTCGTCGCCATACTTGGCACACGACATCGATTCCATCGAGGCGGTTCAGACACACTTTACGAAGGCACTTCCTGGTTTTCGCGAGGTTTTGGTATAAAGAACGTCTTGCAAGATTGGTCCTTGAGCTTCTGGAGTTGCGCGGAATTGTTCTCGACTTGGTCCTGATTTATCGGATCTTGCATCATCTTATCGAGGTAGATCTTCCTTTTTTGGATCTGGCCCTGAGTTTGGGCCGCACCAGGGGACATAATTGGAAGCTGGCTGTCCAAGAGGCGCGCCTCGACTGTCATTTGCATTTCTTCTGTGTAAGCATTGTTCCCATCTGGAAAGACCTTATGGAGGAAACTATAAATGTGAATTCTGTCACGATTTTTCGCAGTAGGCTCAAAACTGAGACCCTGCATCGTTTTTTGAGACGACCTCTCCAGTAGTCTTCCTCCATGGCGCTCTGGTAGCAGTCTACGTGGGTACAAACTAAACTATAGCTATTAAATTTGATTGGCTAGAAGTGATTTACAATTCTTGCCAGACCAGTTGCTAGGGCAACAAATGTTATCATTATTTTTACACCCTAAACGAATCTTTTGTCTACGAGAGACTCGTTTAGACTTGCTGAAGTTTGCACCGAAATGATGTCGCTACACAGGCTTCACTACATGATCAAGCCCTAACGTTTCTCACTCTGTGGCCCTCAGGTGAGGACTTTTAGTATCAACACCTGCCAATGTGCTACGTCACCTGCGCATTGTTGCTATTTTTTAATCAGCACTGCAGTCGAGCTGTGAGCCTTCTCACACGAATTGTACAGCAGAGGATCAAGGCCTTCCGTTACAAAGGCATATCCTCCCAAACACCCTAATAATCCGAGCTTGAGTGAAACAGAAACGTAAGTATTTATTGGTGGCTTATTTCCAACTTACCTTCTATAATATACAGTGATTTGTGTCTAGTTTTACAGTTTGCTATAACCAAGAATTTATATATTCTTGCTATAACTAAGGCTGCACCGAACGGAAATTTTTCAGCCGAACCGAACCGAACCGAACAAACCTTAAATAAGCCGAACACCGAACACTTCCGAACCGAACAAAAATGTACCAAACTAATCTATCTTAAACTAAAATGTAAAAGAACTCAGTTCACAAAGATTCATCAACGCTCAAGTTTCTTAACAAATATAGGTATTTTCACATGGACTTGTAAGTCCATAGATGTTGAAACTCTGTTTAAACATAAAAAAATCTCTACTACTTTTACATTTTCCCATATAACTTCTGAAACGTTAGAGCTAGGAACTTATGGTTTGGATTAATGGAAAGCTGGCGAAAAAAACCTTCAAAATGTATTCAACATCAAAATCCGTCGATTAGAAGTGAAAATGTGTTCGGTTTGGTATTTTGCTTTTGAAAGACCGAACCGAACACCCTCTGTTCGGCCATGTTCGGTTCGGTTCGGTACAGCCTTAGCTATAACCCACTGTAAACTTAGATTACTGATAATTATTTGCTACCTTCTCTTTCCCTTTTTTTGTTTTAATGGCCTGCTTATTAGTGAATGCTTTGGGACCGAACATGATAGTTCTTTTATAACTTTTTCATTTTATGTAGCCTAGTGTTTTTTTTTTTTTTATTTGTACAAGAAAGAAAATGGACAAGCAAACATGGAGATTCTACCAGAGAACTTCTTCTCACAGGAGATTCAAAGTTCGTCGAATAGAATCCGACGAAACTGTGTTATTTTTGGGAACACTTCCCTGCCGTACGGCGCTCTGTCAAAACTCGTCACTTCGCACCATTTTTCCCCAGAAATGTATGCAAATTTCTTCACTTCCGCCACTACTTCCATTCCGTCCGTCCACTCCTCCAATCTCCCACTTTTTTTTTACCCGTGGCGGCGCCGCCGAAAGATTTTGAGCAGGGAGGGAGATAGAAGTAACACAGTTTCGTCGGGTTCTCTCTGAGAATCTGGTACAATCTCCATTTCTTCTTCGTAGAATCCTCCTCACTGTGTTACTTTTAGGACAGAGTATAAAACGTGCAAACCAAATCCGAATCTTACCTCGTAAAGTAGTCAATCCGGATGCGACCACTGTAGGGCACACCAGTACACCACGTGGGCCCCAGTAGTCCGCTGCTGGTCTTCCTTCGTACTAGTTCCACAGCAAGTAAATTCTGGCGAGCAAATCAAAAGGGCCTGACCCTTGCAGCGATACAAACCAGACTGCTGCACCCCACGCTGGGGTCACCAATATCGCCTTCTCCACCGCATTCTGTACACACTGCCCGATCAATGGACAAAGGGAAACAGATACGGGAACAGCCCGGACCAGGCGCTGCTGTGAGCACCTAAGACCTCCACCGCAGAGCACCTACCCCAAGACCCAAACCGTTGCAGTGAGCCGTCGCTGTCGATGCAAATAAATCTATTTCCGGCATGTCAAACCATGAGAATAATCATGCGAACACCCCCGGGTGCAACTGAAAATCAAAAACGATCCTGAAACACTCGGGACAAGCCCTAATGTTTTACACCCCCAGGACGAACACCGCTTCCAGGACATAACCTGTTTCTTGCTACCACTGTCAAAGCTGCCGTACTAGGCCATTTAGGGAAGTGGGCCTCGTCCCCCCCTTCCTTATTGACATAAGCAACAACCTCGACACTATCCGGCAACACCCACACGGACCATCCCCACAACCAATCCTGAAAGGCTGTGACCACATACAACATAGCCAATAATTCCCTCATATTA
Organism: Lithobius niger; assembly: GCA_023313725.1. NCBI lineage: Eukaryota > Metazoa > Arthropoda > Chilopoda > Lithobiomorpha > Lithobiidae > Lithobius > Lithobius niger. The sequence goes on along the minus strand of JAHWFP010010415.1, from coordinate 33,281 downwards.
AATGTAGGATGCCTCCACCACCTCCCAGAGACCCTGGACCTCCTACTCCCCTAGAGAAGCACCCCACCCCACATCTAACACAACCGTTGTGGCCCAACGCGACCATTCTTTTCTCACCTGCTGCCAGCCCAAAACTCCAGACAAGCAATACTAGTCAGGCCGTGACCAATCCGAGAGCCAACCCAGTGCCAAGCCAGCCTGCCAAAGCCTCATGTGCATCCTGGCCCTGCCACCGCACAAACCACACACTCACATAGACTGATTAGTCGTCTTAATTCACCCATCGTCGTCCTTTCTTGGCCCAGCAGCTTTAAACCCATTTATAATAATCCACGCTGTTTTCCTTGCTGCAGCACCAAGCTTCCCCTCACCAAATCAATCTCCATTCCAAGGAATTGCAAGCTGTGCGATGGATCCACCACACTCTTTCAAAGACTCGGGGGAAAAAACCCCAACTTCACTATAGTAGCTATCGTCTTGCATCTCGGCACACTCCGTGTTAGGATCAGCCTAGGATAGCCAAATAGTCAAGGTACATAAACACCAAAATCCTCTTACACCTCAAAAACTGATGCAGAATCTTAATGAGTCCCATGAAGGTTACCGGTGCTGACGCTAGCCCAAACGGTAGTACTCGAAACTGGTACAGCACCCGTTTCCAGGCAAACGTCAAACATTTCTCGGCGCTCGGCGCGACCGGGACTGTATAATACACTTGCGACAAGTCCACCTTAGCCATCCACCAGCCACGCCGCAAATTTCGCACTACTATGGGCAGAGTGTCCAACGAACAGCTTCATACACACACACACACACACACACACATTATCAACCTCTTTAGATTCAAAATAAAACATAACGTACCGTCTGCTTTCGACACCGAGAAAATTGGAGATAGAAACCCTACTGAACCACCGGGAATAACTTCAACGTCGCCTTATGCCACCATTTCCTGCACTTTAGGTCCAATGCCGGTTTTTGCATCCGCCTCGTGCCCGGCACAGCCACACCACCCTCACTGGTGCTGTATCGCATATGCGTAACACCTTGCCCTGAATCATCCGCGACGCCCGCTCTGTGGTCTTCCCGGACAAATTTTCCGCTTTCCAACCATGCACACTTAAATTTTTCCCGTCACCAGCCATTAATTCGCGGCCTCGACCGCTGAGCAGTACCCGCCTCACTTCAACAAGTGGCATTAACAATAGTACATGGTCTGTTTCACCTCACGAACGCATTTGCGGAATTCTTATTCAACACAACCAACATAACGGTACTTAGGCCTGACCACCTCCTGGCCCTCGCTCTCACTCGGTCGCTTTCTATTTCTTTCACTTATTCCACCACTTTTGTCGCGCTTAAAGTGCGCACAATTGTGCAGCAATCGTCATCACTCTATTTCCTTCCACCTTCACATAACCACTGCTCACCTGCTATCAAACAACTGCCCTGTGAACCGCCATCTTTTGAACCAAGACGACCAACTAGCCTCCTGCCGGCGTTTCATCTCCAGCCGCTAAATTCCGTTAGGCCGACTCAACGCCACGGAAAACTGAACACCATTACCATTCAGCATTTCGGCATGTAGACGTTCCCAACCTTCGTTCCATCCTGAGTATATTTCCATTCTCCGTGTCAGCAGCAAGAAAAGGAGTGAAGATTGGAGAAGTAGTGGGGCGGAAGTGACGAAATTTGCTTACATTTCTGGGGGGGGGGGGGGATGACGCGCAAAATGACAGGATTTGACAGAGCGTTGCATGGCAGGGAATGTTCCCAAAAGTAATACATTTGGGAGGAGGATTCTACAAAGTAGAAAAATTATGGCACTTTTTTTTTTTGCCAAATGAACTTTTCTAGTTGGCTCCAGAATTATACACGGTTTTTTTTTTACCCTGCCCCTTTGTAACTGTGAAACTTGATTATGGAATTTTCTTCTTTCAGTTGTTATACTGACTGACTATATTAAAATTTGTCGTAGGTTTTCACTATTCCATGCCGTGTAGATAGTGTTCGCTCAATTTATCAATGGATTCCACTCCGCCATGACTCAAAGGTCAAAGGATTTGAACTCAGCTTACGAAGTGCAGCTATAGATTTGAGACGAGAGGTAAGTAAGGATTTTTTTTTTTTAAATGTTTACCACAATAATTCTTTAACCCATTGCCCGATTAATTTCATATTTTCCACATTCTTTGCGTGAACTCTTTGTGGATTTACGTTCATATATCAGTAAATTTGGACAAGAGGTTTTGGAATTTTGACTCTGATATCAAAATTAATTAAAAATAAATGTACATCTTACTGATGAGTGATAATGCATAAAAAGCCACTTAAAACAAGTGCGCATGTTTCACTTAACAGTTGAAGATCATTTTGAAGGCTGTGTATAATTGTGGTTTATATTATGTTACAAAGAGTTGTACACATATGGTATCGACAACACAGAATTAAAAAAATTCCTTATCCTCTTTTTTTCCATGCGTTATATGGTCAAGACAAGCATTATCGCCTTCAAAGCTATGACGTCTATGAAAATAATATACTGCACTTCAGTATTTTGCTTAGTTTCTTCAAGTAACCACCACATAATGTAATACTTTTTCTTAAATATAATATGTCATCAACCCTCTCAAATGTAAATCCTACAGCAGTCGCTGTTTGGATGGCAGACCTTAGACAGCACTGGCCATTTCCTAGTTTCTCCTTGCCACGTGGCAAATGCGCTTTACATGACACAGCATTTTTATTCATGTATAGGCATTTATTGTGTGGTATAATTTTCTTTAACCCTACCACATATTGCAAAATAATTAATGTGTAGCCCACAAATCATTTGTCTTTAACTAAAACTGAAATATTGCTATTTGAGTGTCAGTCAGGAATTGCTAGTGTCTGTTTTGCTGAGTAATGCTTAAATTTTTAAGTCACCAGCCGTCGGCTTTCGACCGTCCTTGGAGAGGGTTGTCTGTCATGTAAATAAAGTTCTAAAACACTTAAAATACGACAAATCTTCTAAAATTGTTGTGGGTGCATGACCTCATTATCTTCCCAGTGTGTGTGATGGTTGTCACGTTAGCATGCATCTTGCTTTGCCTGCATTTAAAGTTTGGTGGTTGGTGCCGTTTTCTGTTGATAGTGGTTCCACCTTGCAAAAGTGATTGTTTAAAGTTAGTACATGTAAAGCTTGAATATGTGGGTTCGGTCCTTTTGTTAAGTTGTATTATTCAGAATTGAAGCAATGCAGTCTTCAATGCCAACCTGTGGTGTACATTTTGTTTGTTGATATTATTAGGTGGTCACTCGCGCGGTTTTCAAAAACAAACAACGACCGATCCGATGCAGTAGAGTGTCCAGAACACAGGAAGCCAGATGAAGATAGTCTGCTTTTGAACACATAACAACGGGTGTTTAATGATTATCGAAATTGGCAGCAACGTAAATTAGTTGTGAGTCATTATTGAAGTTCGAGTATTTTCATAAGTCATGTATTATTAGCACCATCCAATATGAAAAATATTTCCTGAATCCGAGCTGTTAATTACCAAGGCATTTCTGAGATCGAAATATTTTGTGGAATTCTTGTGCCGATTGATTTGCATTTCTAACTTTTTTGAACTTTGTCCAATGTAAAAAAAAAAATCTGTTTAAGGAATCTGCCCCTAAGCCATTCTTACTTACGTATTTTTTCTACTTCAGGCGTCTGATGCATTATACGGTGCTCTTGCATTAGTGAAGCTAACAGATGGCAGCTCCCACACCATTACGTAAGTGTTTGTAGTTTAATGCTGATTATCTGTACATCAATAATCTCCATTTGTTGTTCTTGTAAATGGAAGTGGATAGTTTCTTAAAATTGGAAAAATTTTGCTGATGCAAATTTTATCTACATTAATAAAAACGAGTTGTAGTACACCCAGTGTTGTAAAACGGACACAACGGCCACCCGAGCCACCAGCCTGCACAAGCAATGCGGATGGCTGGTGATTACTTACAATGAGGGTATTTGATGATTGTGAATGGAATGATTCATAGCAATAAACTGAAAACTTCACTTTTAATGAATTAAATAATGCTTCCGGTATGTGCAACTTAAAACATTGCTTCAGGCATATGCAACTTAATGTTAAACCGCGAGCTAAGTTGTGTCGTTGTGCACGATTAAACTAAAAAGATGGTTCTCAGGCCCTCCCGCATTGATTTTTTTTGTAAGAAATAAAAATAATTGACGCGGCATTAGTGACTTTTCCAAAGTCAACATTAGGTTGATCACTACTATTGTGTCAATACTACATAATCCGCCGCATCAACTAAACAACCTCCATCAAATTATTTTTTGAAATCCGATCTGCGCTTGCTTTGAATAAATATTTCTGCAAAATAGCTTTTTAAATGCTGTGTTGAAGCAATCTGGCCAATTTTTGTTTAATGTGAGGAGTCAACCTTCCTCTCGAAGTAATATCTTTGCTTTAATGAGAAATAAACCGCTTCAACCACTCTTTGGATTGAGTGGTTTCGGAAGACAAACGTGTCGTTACGTCACATGTGCTGGTGTTTGTTTGTTTGTTTTAGTTCTGGAAACTACAAAAACGGTAATTCAGGATGGCGTAAGTATCGGCACAAACTGAATGTGGGACAAAAACTTTAAGGAGTTGGGGAATTTTAAGCCGGATTTAGGTGTGAGTCAACCGTTTGGAAATGTCAAACATACCTTTTGATAGTCGCGACTTGTTCGTCCAATAAAAAATTACTTAAATATCAAGAAGCCGTCTCCCCGTCCCGCTCCCTCCACACACAAAATGTGTTAAAAAAAAGCCTCATCCCTCGTCAGTTTTCAACTTTCTGTGCCCGAGAACCATTTTTTTAACTTTGCATGGCCTTAGCGAAACTCGGTTAAATATTGAGAACGCTATTTAATTTCTGCTCGGAGTGTGGGGATAGGTCAGGGCCAAGCTGGGTGATGCCGGGACAAACCACATCGTGCTGAAGGAGGCATTAACCGCTTGTGAAAGGACAACTAAAATAAAAGGATTAGTAAAACTCGGTTAAATATTGAAAACGCTTACTTTCTGCCTCTCCCAGGAAAAAACGACTAAGTCGGTAGGCTAAAGGTTTGTTTATGTAAGTGCTTGGAGTCCAGGGCAGAGGAGGCACTGATTGAGTGAGCGAAACGAACGAAAATCAGCATTTGTTAGCCAGTGTGCGTAAAATTACAGAGATGGCATACACGCCTTCTGCAACAAACTCACGAGAGAGCATACCTTCCCAATGTTACAAACGTTGCATCAAACACCACCCGTGCATAGCACGGGCTTCAGCTAGTGAAAATAATAATAATGAGATAAAATACAGTGGTGTTTGCCACATTTGACGAACTGGGAATACGTCACCTTGTTTTTAATTCTGTTTTATTATCAATTATTGGATGCGCCGTGGTTGTGGCACAGCTTTGCCCATCCTTTGCCTTCTTTCAACCCTTCCTCTCGAAGGGTTTCCAGGTTTCCGTAAGTCTGCCCCGCTAGTGTTCATTACTTGATTTAAACTTTTTGTATTGCTGTTTTCAGGTACCGTAAATCAGCGAGTTAAGTAGCACTATCTCCGATTGAAAAGCGAACGATAATACTGTGGCGCCATCTAGCAGTAGCGATGTTGTTAATCTTTACAAATTGCACGGAGATGCACGAAAACGTACCACATTTTCACTCAATAATTAAGAAGGTCGTGGCTTGTTTGTTTCGTTAAAAGAAATGGCATTGTGCATTCCTTCGCTTGATGGAAGCAAGAGCTAGATATTACTAGAGAGCGCTAAATGTTGCCAGATTCTGCATACTTTCAATCGGTGATAGTGCCACTTTAATGCCCACGACACATATACATTTTTAAAATTTTGTAACTTGACCTAGACCCATGTTAATGCCCTTCACCCTTTTCCATTTGTTCTATTAGCATGGTCAACATTGCTGTTGCAAATCTTGCTTACTTTCATGTTTGCTTAGGCCAGTGGCCAATCTTGGTCTTTATGTGTCTAATTGTACATTGGTGAGCATTATCTATGTGTTGTAAATTTTTTTCAGTTCCTGTCTCTAGAACCTTCTAGAACTTTCCATTCCCCATAATACCCTGCTTATTTTGCGTTTGCCGGGATTACCAAATCGTATTTAAGCAAAGGAGCCAGCATGCAAAATCAGTTAGCCTTCGAGCCAGCCAACTGGCAGGTCCTCTGCGATCCTTGCTATGTCTCCTAGTTAGGAGGATGTTTGGCTGGTTTGGCCTTTAGTAGGCACATTTTGGTTAGGCCCCTTTAGCCTAAATGTTTCCCCAACCTAAGTCTTTTTTGTCCTTTAAAGTTATGGTTCAGTTTAATTAGTTTAGCTCTCCCACGTTTTTATTTTTATTTTGCGTCAATTGCACTGACTCTACACTGATTCTCGTTTCTTCCATGTATTCAAGATAGTAACTTGTAAGTTCCCTGAATACCAGGAAGTATGGAGTGCAGTTTTACTTCGTCTAATTTCTCCATTTTTCTGTCAAGAACCATATAAATTCCCTTTCACCTAAAACCCACCAAACGGTGTAAGATGACCAAGGTGCATTAACTCATTGATTTACAGTATAAAAATGCATTATACTTTATGTGGCAGTAAATTCAAAAGAAAACCAAGTTATCTTCCCATTTGTTGGCAATATTAAAGATTGGGCACCCTCAATTCCAGTTTTACCCGTGCACAGACTCCAGCTTTGTAAACCTATTTTTTTTCCTTCGGCAGATGAAAACTTGAGAACATAAAATCCTCCGCTCATTACATTCTCCTAAAAAAAAAACTTATCCTTAGTTTAGAGTCATCACATGCTTACGGCTCAACATACTCAAAGAAAGCAATGCCTGCTGTTAACGGTGTTGGAATACGACTGCTGACTTGAGAATACCAGTCTTATTTAAAAATGTCACATCATTTACTTTGGAAATTTGAGCCCGTGTTTGTTTACATCCCCTACGCTTAGATTTCAAAGAAAAAGATAATTATTATGCTCCTAATATCTTCTCAATTTTTCGACAATCCAGTTTTTTCTGGAGTTTGAGGGGCTCAAATAGCAGAAGAACGATCATGACGAAGACAGTTGTTTTGAGCTCCACAAAATCCAGAAAAACCGGACTGTCGAAAATTTGCGAAGGTATTAGGTGCATAATACCTTTTTCTTTAAAATCCAAGCGTACTGGACATATACAAATACCAGTCTTCACTGACCCAAGTCTCCTCGAGGAGCTTGGCTTATACGTAGCTTTGGTAGGGTGGACCCACTTACTATTACGCTTTACTGGAAGAAACCGTGCGAGATTTGGGGAGCTGCTTTACCATACCACAAACTCGTCTGACGTCTCTGCTCCCATTTTTCGCGCCATTTTACTGATTCTTGCATCTCATTGGCTTTTGATTTTGCTGATGAATCGGCACAAAATTGGACTAATAAACGAACAAGTACTCATCATCAAACGTAAGCCGGACCGCTACAATTGTGTAAATTGTTTTAAAGTGCATTAACCTACCAATACAATCGACAATGCGACTGAAAATAGCAACGTTTGTTATCAGACGGAGAGAACTGCCACAAGCGATCATCGTAAAGCATGCCATTGTTTTGGTTTCGACGCAATGACATCAACTACTCTCGTCTTGGGTAGTCTGGTAAGAATTTGTCGTTTTGTTTTAATAATGTGTATTTTAACGTTCAGCAAAGATTGAACGATCAGATATTCCATAATTCATTAATTTCATTAAAAAATACTCGCTAGTTGAAACAAACCTATTTGTTGGTTTCGAAAAACCAAGCGTCGTCTGCTTTAAGGATTGGTTTGGGAGCAAAAATGTCATCAACTGAATCTGCTCGTGTATACTTTACCAAGGGAAGTAGCTGGGCTCTAGCCCAGATCCGTTCAACTATTGGGTCCACCCTATCAAAGCTAAGTATAATCCAAGCTCCCTGAGTCTCCCCATGTTTAGATATTTTTTGGTACTTTTAGTTCAATTATGCTTATAATGAGTTTGCTTGGTCTTCAGTAATGTGGTATTTTAAATACGTACTGCATAAACAGAACTAGTGTTACTTTCGGGGAAAAAATTTAACTGTCTTCACTCTTCAGTGATGGTGCAGCCATGCTTTATTGGCATGTGGTTTGCTATTGTTGACCATAACACTTTGTCTACGCTTTATTTTTCTAGGATTCGGTTTCCGGAAGATCCACACGCCCTGCTTTTGAAACACGCTGAATTTGTAGCCCCTGCCAACACTGCTGTCACTAGCATTACTGTCATGCTGTGCTGTTACGGATTTGTGGGCACAGCAAAATTCACAGATGTTGTGCTAGAATTAACTGATGGTAAGAGTCCTTGAGTAGTCTTTCTCCAGATTTCAGAATAACAACGCTTGACAATTAGTTGAAACATTGTTACTAAACAACGTCGAAATGAGTCAACCATTGAAGAACGACAATTTCTCCCGTTGCGTCATCCGATTGGACGAACCCTGTCATGTGATGCACGCGTCACAACAGAAAGCCGTCGCTCGTTAAAAATGTAAAGTGTGAGCTTTTGCTCAGCCTTACCGACCATCTCAACTACCAACAGATAACATTCAGATATGGCTCCTTCCTTTGTTCTCTAGCAACCCAATAATAGTTGGCCTGTCTTTTACTCAAGACAACCAGCTCGTCTGAAACCAGTTGGCATTTAAACACAAATGAATTGGAATGCAAGAGAACAATACCACAATAAAATAAAATAAAATAAAATAAAATAAAATAAATTATCCGATCTACCGGTACATGACTTGGAGTTACTGGGCAGTAAACCAAGGAGCAAGATTTGAATGTTGCCAATTTCTAATACCCAGAAACCTCCTGTTTAATCTTAAATTAAATTTTTTACTTAAATCTTTAATTTTTACTGTGATGTAGCCGATTTTTTTTGGTTAAATTGAATTCAGTGAGTGTAGTTATTTGTTGATTGTGTAACAGACAGACATTATCTTTTCAATTAATTTTCATTCTCTTTTGCTATATAATTTCAGCTAACAAGCAGGAAACATTGCAGCCGTCCTCAGTGGCTTTTTGTCCCAAAATTCCACTGTATTCAAAGCCTCCATTGCTACCAAAATTTAGATTAGAAGTGGTGGATGCCACAAATACCAATGTAACTAATGTAAGTGCTCTTTGGAAAAACTGTGCCAATGTACAGCATGGCAAAAAGTGCGTGTGGTTTCATACTTGAATTCCGTGAAATTATGGCACGGAAAAATGTAACGCAGTTTCAAAATGACGGTGGGAAAACGCAGTTTCCGCGAATTATCGACAAGCATCTACACAACATCGCTTGTCTTCATCAGGCCTACACTGTGAGGTTGTTTTGAGTTAGTATTACATCGTGTTGCTTGTGGAACTGGTGGTGGTTGTTCTCGTTGCGTTCTGGCTGTTGACCACTGATCTTTAATGGCCATCTGGGACCGAAGCTGCTGGTGGCTCCCCACTTTTCCTGCAGTAGAGAAGATACGTGTGGGTGAATCAAGTTGGAGATGTTGGAACAGGCTGGTGGCTGGATGTTCATTAGGGGGACTTGTGCTATTTCAGATTGAATAATGGCTATGGTTTCCAGGCCTCTCAAATGCCTGTCATGATTGGAGTTGGAGTGGATCACAGTTTTTACCTGATCCTATGCAATCTCTTGTTCAGTGGATCCATGGTGCACGGCCACACCATTATCCTTGTCTCCAGATCTCCAGCCTCAGCGAGGTAGACCTTGACAAAGATGATACCATTGCCTCCTTCGATATCAAATCCTTGTTCCCAAGCATATCATACCAATTCCTACTTCAAATGTTTGACCTCACCGCGGTGAGACTTAATATACCACCTCCACAAGCACAGAAAGACAGAGCTGTACTCACGTTAGTGCTATCCTCCATCTACCAGAGGCGCCTCAAGCCTTAAAAACGTGGTGGGACCATGTTCCGAAATATCCCCCCCCCCCCCCGGTTATTTTTAATGAAGTTTGGAAATATAGTTTAGACAACCACATAGGGTGCTTTTTTTTTAACACTCAACAAAAAAAATAAATACTTTTAGACTGGTTGGTTCTGGGTCCGAGACGGTTATTTTTTCCCGTGAAGTTCTTGTGTCATGGCTGGTCTGGTCATTACGATCGTGGCTATCTAATGCAAAAACTATAATAAACTTTTCATTATTTCTTTAATCTTCATCACTAGTACTCAAACCACTTTCGTAATATTTCGACATGCTTGTATTCCCCATTTCTAATCCATAGTTGCTTACATCGCTGCACGCCTTTGGTACTTTCGAAAAGTCAAGTCAAGCAAGGTCTAATAACAAACAGCTAAATGGTTGGGCGCTACGTGACGCAGGTCACGACTCGCAAGCGCTTCACTTCGTACTAAGCATGTCGCCGACTCGCAGCTTCCATAACCAAAACTACATGAAGTCAATGATACGTAAACTAACAGCAATTAGTTTTTAATGGCCATTCACTGGACAAAATAATAAAAATAAGCCAGACAAGCAATGAAAACATACTATACAGCGATTTTTACTGGAAAAAGTGGTGGGGCCAAATAGACTAAACTAAAAAAGTAGTGGGGCCATGCCCCCCCCCCCCTTTCTCTGGCGCCTATGCCATCTACGTGAAATTCGAGGACCACACATTTCAACAGGAAAAAGACCACCATGGGCTACCCGTGCTCGCCCATCATTGCTGAGCTTGTCCTCCAATACCTGGACGAATACATACACCAGGCCCGACCACACCACAAATTCTGGAAAAGGTTTGTGGACGACATTTACTCTGTACAAAAGAAAAGTGACCTCCAAGACATACTCACAATCCTGAATAACTGGAACCTGGACTACATCTTCACCATGGAAACAGAGGCAAACCACTGTCTCCCGTTTCTCGACGTCCTGGTCACACGCACCAACACGAGAGTGAGCTTCCAACCATACAAAAAACCTACGACCACAAATAGAGGGATACCATACGCATCTGGAGGCACCCCACCACCCAATTAAGAGCTATCACGAAACAAGAAATGGTACGCATAGTTAGGAACTCCGCCAACAACAATATTGCTACCCCCCCCCCCCCCACCTTTATTCAGCAAAAACCAAATATCTCAACTTGGGATACCCTGCGGCCATAGTCAACCTAGTCATAAAACAGGCGCTCACAATTGGACGACGCACCCCTAACAACAACCCAGCAATGGAAACAATGCCACCACCAGAAAACAGAGAACCTCCAACCAAAATAAGGCCACACCTACATTCGTGGAACCACAGAAAACCTTCAACATATCCTTGCACAACACAATTTCCAGGGATTCACTAGAAACTCCCAAAACCTAAAACAGATGCTACGAAGCATACCCCCACTCATTGCCAAACCTGCCCCTCATACCACAACAGCTCCACACAGAGAGCAATCCAGGATACCGCAAAACCCACCGGAGACTACACATAAATATCAACCACGCAGCAAAATAAAACAACAGACACAGTGCCTCCTGACGACCTCCCTAGTACTCAGGAGCCAATACCACCTACAAAAACTCCACCTGACACATTAGCCAAAAACTGCTCCAAAACATCTTGTGCAATATACAAAATTCCATGCAGAACGCCCTGCTATATACATAGGAGAGACAAAACGAGACGTGCTCATACGAATCCGTGAGCACATTACAGCCACGAGACCTGGAGACAAGGATAATGGTGTGGCCGTGCACCATCCACTGAACATGAGATTACATGGGATAAGGTAAAAACTGTGATCCACTCCAACTCCAATCATGACAGACATTTGAGAGCCCTGGAAACCATAGACATTATTCAATCTGAAATAGCACAATTCCCCCTAATAACCATCCAGCCACCAGCCTGTTCCAACATCTCCAACTTGATTCACCCACGCCTATCTTCTCTACTGCAGGAAAAGTGGGGAGCCACAGCAGTTTCGGTCCCAGATGGCCATTAAATATCAGTGGTCAACAGAGAACGACCACCATCAGTTCCACAAGCAACACGATGTAATAATAACTCAAAACAACCTCAGAGTCAGTGTTGGCCTAATGAAGACAAGCGATGTTGTGTAGATGCTTGTCGAAAATTCGCGGAAACAACGTTTCCCCACCGACATTTCGAAACTGCGTTGCATTTTTCTGTGCCATAATGTACAGGGTGTTCCTAACTTTCTGAATAGGTTAATGATTTACTGCTCACCATTTCTTTTTTTTAACAGTATATGCACAAGGTTACATTAGTGACTCAAGTTACCATGGATCGCCTTAGCATATTGGAAAAAAGTCTTTCTTCTTGGGAAGGACCCGTTTCACTAGCTGTTTATATTCCATTTAAACAAGAAAATCAAGTTGGTGAGCGGGGCTGGCAGAGGTAAATGTGTGACATTCATATTTGTTACGAAACCAACCAAAATGTTCCTTGTATTTGTCTCACAGTAACCTCTCGAATGTCGAATGTGGAATTTAGTACGATGTATTTTGTCAGCAGCAGTTACCACTTGACTGATAGAGCTTAGAAAGTGCTTCCCATTTACCGGCATTAGCTTTCTACTCTTTGCGTAGCCAAATTTTTCAAGTTTATGCATTTATTTCACGATCAAATTTCCTTAATTCCAATGTGCTTGCAGAAATGTTGATTTATAGCCCTTTAGTTGCAAAACGACAACGATCACTATTCACGCTCCTATTTCAAAAATTAAGATATATATTAGCTTCAATAACGCAGAGATGCTTGCAAACGTCTATATCTTCCTAATTTTCGACAGCATAAATTAAACATCTGTCTTTATGAGGCACATCAATGTATAGTCCTTGTAGATCCGAGCACAGTGCTGCAAACCATTTGTCTCTAGCTTACACAGTTCCCGAAATATCGCTACTGTATTACAGCGTCAGTGTGTACTGCTAGTTCCTGTTTTGATATGTAGGAGTAAAATTCTAGTAGCCAACTGTTGGTTGCACATGCCAAATGGTGACTGACATTGGAGAGGGCAGGTTTCAAATTCATCATTATCTACGAAAATACTGGTAACCGACATTTACTGTGTAAATTGAAGAAATCAGAGGGGAAAATTAACACTTTACCTCACACGTAGAATATCCGTTGTTGGTTCTACACGTGTGGTAAAGTGTTAATTTTTTCCCTCTGACGTCATTATGATCTAATCGAGGAAAATAAAATAAAGGGTAAGTGAAGCTACGGAGTAGATTTCAAATTTTTTTTTAAATTCATGCCTGTCTGCAACTATTTTCAGCAGTAAATGTGATATCTACATATTCATATTGTAGCTTAACACCATCTAGCGGCGCAGATGTTCAATAACCAGGGGATTGTCAGCCCCTTAAAAAAAGCCCTAAGCCTTCAGGATTTCTTCTTGTAAGGATATTTTCAGAGAAAAAAATGTACTTAAAAATGAAAGTTAGCACACTTTTGCTAAACCAATAGTCGAAGCTTTTTTTAATCCTGTTTTTTAATCGTGTTTCAGGGGTAAACCCGGATTTACTTCTGTGTTAGCTCCATGTCATCCATGGGGAAGATATATACACTAAGGCTATACCGATATTACTTCTACTGATCCAATCCTATCTGATGTCGCTTGTCTGTTATACCGATATCGATACTGATTTTAAGATAAGACTTTGTGTTGGGGCTCTTGTTTCCAAAAACGTGGTAGTCTGAAGGCAGGGAACACAAAAGTTCTCGATGCCGATACCAATTTCGGTCAGGATGAGGACTAAATGGTACGCTTCCTTTTTAGGAATCCTGGTAGTCAGCAGACAGTTCTCTATTAGCAATGTTAAAGTGGGGTATATGTAAAGAATCGCTAAGAAATACTGATTCCGATCCTGATACATTGAATATCTGCAGATTTACCGATATCGTGTCTGCATCTATACAGCCTTAGTTTACGCTGCTTACTGTTATTTCATTGTGAAGGGCTGGACTGGAATATATTCAAAATTGTTCATATCATCAAAGGGTTACAGAAATTGTTGAAAGTCACCACCTATTCGCAATCATTCATTATAGTACTTAGTTTCTGCAGATTAACCTAAAGGTTGTGATGAAGAAAATTCTTTACTTCGTCGTTCGATACCTTACTGTGAAAGTTCTCGTCACTATAAGAGTCATAATAATTACTGGAATTATGTAGAAAATGTCCGCTCATTTTCACAACGAGGACACTTTTTAATGTCCAGCTAATTTTTGGTGGCTGTCTGCCACCATCTTCAGGCACTCCGACGAAAGTTTTTGGCCTCTTTAATTCGTATGCTATTTTAAGTGGAGAAAAAGATAATGGCAAATACAACATGATACCGTAGTATAATGGGGTACAGTTTAAGAGTTACATGTATCGTACCAGGATTAAAACGATTATTCATTGTCAAATGGTGTTAGTAGAAAATACCTTCAATGACGCACAAATAAATTAAAAAGCCTGCTGTGGTGACATTACTTCTGGTTGGTGTTGTAGCAAATGGCTGCTTTTACTCTTCTCTCCTTGGAGTGTGGTTTCTCTTGGCATGGAAGGTTTTGTGGATGATTTACAAAACCTCCTTCCACGAGGTAAGGCTGGCGCTCTGATATTTGTGCCGTTTATTGGTGTCCAACTGCAGGATGAGCTATCTAGTGAAATCGAGCTCTTTAAAGGTGGCCATGGCCTATTACCAATTCGGCAGGTGCTTGATGCTAAAGTGGTAAAGTTTCAGGTGCAGCTTTATCAGTTGTGTGCTAGAGTCTGCCACTTTCGAATGCTGAAAAAACTTTACAACCAGCATTACCTCTGGAGCTTCCTGTTACATTTGATCTTTAACTTTGCAAAACCTACCATGGCTGGGAGGACCACAGGCAACGAAATCTGTAGCCTTCTGCTGCCAAACCAACTGGAAGGAACGTCACCACAACCGCCTTCTAAACTTATTTGTGCGTCCATGACAAATCAAGTTTACATTGACGTCAGTGTACGTTTCTTCATTCGTGACAATAAACAATCAACGAATGTTTTTAACCCTTACAGCGCTACGTTTTTTTTATATCTCCAAATAAGTAGGGGTAACCTGGACGGGGCTCGAACTAGCAACCTGAAGGAGCTCTTTAACGTGAGGCACACGCCTCTACCAACTCGGCCACGCCGTCTCTAGAGTCGGCTTGTTAAGGGAACCTAGTATTGTTGTCATTCCTGCATTGTTGCCCATCTCGCGCATAGTAAGGACTCTGTTTTAGTCTTCTGTACAGCCGTACCGGCTGAGAAGACTATTGCAACGACTTTGTCCGTCCGACCGTCGCTTTTTTCAACTTCGCAACGGTACCAGAAATTGACGGCCACTACTTACAACGTTCCATTCAGTGTCAAAAGTTAGTTAAATAACATCTTTATTAATAAAATCGAGTTGTCGCGTCAGATGGACGCAACGAGATGGCCACACGACGGCCGACGGCCGCAAGTAACCACCCGGAACAACAGTCGTGGCGCCATCTCTTGATAGTCAACGCAAGCGAACGAAGCAATATGCACGACTGGGATGTAGTGGGCTATACTTGCGTGAATGTAGCACAAACCGTTGTCTCAGCATGTACGGCAGCTATCGTTCGACGCCTACAGTTATTATTTACGACAAGTCAGTTCAAGCTGTATGGATTTGTTAGCAGTTGTGTTGTAAACAAAAGACAGCATCTAATTTTTAAGTTTAAAAAGAAGCAATCGGGATTTTGAGTACGAAACTGCTCGGTGTTTTAGAAAAAAAATGCTTGGCTATTTCAGTGACTTGAGTGATCAACGTGGTAGCCTAACTGCATAGCGTTATGGTCATGGTTATAACTGCATAGCGTTATGTCATGGTTATGTTCTGTATGACTTTGTAATCTGAATAAAGTTTTTAATTCGTAATCACATCATCACTACTCAGTACTCGCGCGTTGGTTGCATAGTGCAAGTGCAAGCGATGCGAAGCCAAAAGATGCTTTAATCATCCACACACGGGTTTTCCTTTTATTCATTTTTCAAAACATAGCTGTTCCCATGACTTAACATAGGTATTTTTGTTCTTTAAGGTTTAATAGAAACAAAGGTGTTTATTTCCATTTTGCCCCCCACCTCGGCCCCACGTTTCTTTTTGCCCTTTTCCCCGTTTGGCAGTAAATCAGTCCGACGGCCAGATTTTTATAGCCAATTAGTTCTTTTTTATTTACCCATACCCCGTTTGGCGTGTGACGTTACAAATTAATAGCTCCCAATATGCCGCTAACGAAGAATATGCCGATGTCTGGGGTCTGTGTCATCATCATATTCCTCCGCATTTTCCCAATCCCACAACCCAGCATCAGAAAATGG
>JAHWFP010010415.1:0-16769 GCA_023313725.1 Lithobius niger | reverse complement strand
GCTGTACCTGTCTCCTTACTACTCTCCCACTCCCCCTCCAGCTGTGCTTGGTAATTGAAAATGTTGACGTAAATAAATATTTTCTCTGGGTGGGGGAAAATTTTATGCTTCCCTGCTAGAAAACGTATGACCACTTCGTTTGTGCTGGCCATTTCATTTGTACTGTACTGCAAAACAACAGCAGCAGTGCTAGCAACACTCAAGTCAAAAGTCAATAAATCGCAACACATGGCAACGCCAACACAATCAGTGCTGCAGCTAGCATTTTTCAAAGGGAGGGGTGCAAGAGTAAAATGTAGAGCCCCCAAAACTAAAGAATTTTGGGTTCATGATTGTGGCCTATTTTATAGTGGTTTTTGCTATGTTAGCCTAAGTTATCAAGCTCCTAGCTAACTACCGATGCGGGGGTATGAACCCCCTCCCAGTGAGTGTGGGTCCAATGATAACAGGGGGTTGAATGGCATAATAGTGAGCATTGGCTTCCTGCCAACACTGATCTTTACAGCCTTTATTAAACATACAGGCTACACATCAGGTTACAGGAAGTTGCTGTGGTGGCCAGCAAGTACAACTAAAGGGAGTGCCTCAATAACGAGGCACACCCACAAAACTTAGGACACAAGTTTTATGTAAAAACTTTCGGCCACCTGCTTTGAATTTTGGGCCCCCTTGCCTCCTGGGCCTGGATGCCTTGCACCCTTCGCATCCCCCTTAATTACGGCTGTGAACGCAATCAATCACTTTACTGCCACTTACATATAAAGAACTGCACCAAACCAACCCCGTGATGGAAACATCACGCAATCATTACAACACCCCGTGCGTAGCACGGGCTTACATCTAGTGGCAAATTAAAACATCGTTGCCTCCTTATAGCTAAAAGACTTCTTCGACGTAACTAAATTAAATAATAACATTTCATCGTCGAATTGAAATGCTAAAGATTTGTGTTAACACAGCCGTAAAAACAAAAACATTTTAGCTTCGTTTAAAAGAGTCTTGTCACATTGTTGCATGAATGAATAGGCTTACGATCGAACCAAATTCTCCATTAGGCCTATCTGCTACTTACGAAACCAAAACTGCCGCTAAAAAATTAGGCTTAAAAAGTGAAAATTAGATATAAAATAACGTTATACCATGGCAACGTCAATAGTTGCTACGAGTCGCTGCTGCATTTTCTCCTGTCCTTCCCTACTACCATTGATCTATATTAGGCTACGTTGTGCATTACGTTGTAACACTGTAACTGTGTGCGCGGAGGCATACCGTGTTGCAAAAATGAATAGGCTTACTGTATACAATCCAAATCTCCGTTAGTTGCTACTTACGAAATTAAAGTTGTAAATTAGGCCTAAACGCTGACAATTATGCCTAAAACGT
Source organism: Lithobius niger (assembly GCA_023313725.1). Taxonomy (NCBI): domain Eukaryota; kingdom Metazoa; phylum Arthropoda; class Chilopoda; order Lithobiomorpha; family Lithobiidae; genus Lithobius; species Lithobius niger. Next base: position 15,386 of record JAHWFP010010415.1, on the reverse strand, counting down.
AAAATAAACTTAAAAGTTAACACATTTGTAACGGGCAATTCTGATGGTTACTGTTTTTAGATTATATAATAGAGATAGCTGTGCAGTGCATGATAGAGGTGTGCGCCTCAACATGATTGGAAGTGGACGATCTGTACAGAAGACCAATGCGACTAGATAGTCGCTGTAGCCCTTTGTTTAATACTTCAACCTGTGCTTGCGTTTGGCACGAGATTTTCTCGGGCTTAGCAGTGAAAGGGTTAAGACGTAAAGTTAGCTGCACGAATTAGTATTTTTCTTGTTGCATGAAATGCAAATTAGCAACAAGTGTGATGTTTGCTTTTGAGTTGCTTGGTTTTGGGTAACGTCAAGGGATCTGTGAAGCAGTTTTTTCCTGTACCGCTAAAATAATTAATTCAGGTAATTACTGTAATGTGTTCGTTTCAATTCTCCATTTCAGTATGTATATTAAAAAGAAACTACAAAGGCTGCCAACAAAATCAATTGTGTACACGACGCTAGTTCATAGCTCATCTGCATCAGAAGAATATCCTATAAACTACCTTCGAAATGTGGCTATAAGGTAAGACTTGATGTCGTTTATCTACTATATTAATACACTTATGGCATGCAAGCTTGATGAATTCGAGGACCCTCGGATGATTATCTCAGCCAGAATTTGACACTAGTATGGTGTTGTACGAATCCAGTCAATGGAGTGCTGTTTGGTAAGGCTATAGCGAACCGAATTAACCGAACCGAACATGGCCGAACAGAGGGTGTTCGGTTCGGTTCGGTGTTCGGTCTTTCAAACGCAAAATACCAAACCAAACATATTTTCACTTCTAATCGACGGATTTTGAAGTTTGAATACACCATTTTGAAGGTTCTTTCACCAGCTTTCTGTTGGTCCAAAGCACAAGTTCCTAGCTCTAACGGTTCAGGAGTTACAAGGGAAAATGTAAAATTAGTGGATATTTTTTTATGCTTAAACAGAGTTTCAACATCTATGGACTTACGAGTCCATGTGAAAATACCTACATTTGTTAAGACACGTGGGCTTTGATGAATCTTTGTGAACCGAGTTCTTTTACATTTTAGTTTAAGATAGATTGGTTTGGTACATTTTTGTTCGGTTCGGAAGTGTTCGGTGTTCGGCTTATTTAAGGTTTGTTCGGTTTGGTTCGGTTCGGTACAGCCTTACTGTTTGGACAGTGGAAACATGATGGGTTGCTATTCCAAAACAATCTCTCTTTAAGTAAGACGTAAAGAAGACAAAAACGAAGTTCAACATCTTTCCAATGTTTGTTGAAAATTTGCCACTAGATGTTATATAGTAATTTTATTTTTGAAAAAGCATGAAATTTGGTAATAGTTCGTCATTTTCAAAGTAAAACAACGTACGGCACTTTCAATCTCTTCGGATAAACAACTTGCATGCAAAACAAAGAAATCACAGGTTTTGAATGGAATTTTCAGTTCTCCTTCGCAGAATCCTCTTCACTGTGTTACAGAATGGGATACCTTCCTTTGTCCACTAATTTATGCAATCTTACGTCACTTCCGGTCGCCTCCACGTTATCGTCCTCCCCTAATACTTCACTATCTTTTTTTGCCACGGCACTGATGGTCGTGTGGTTTAGCACGTCCGACAATTATTTTTCAACATCATGATTGTGTGCATGTTCCAACTGCGTATGGGCCAATATCCTTGAAGTATGCCTAAAGACAAGTTAACCAAGACACTGAGAGTGGATTACCAGGACGATTTGGGAACGGAAGGTGAAAAAATGGCGGTCCGCCCGACTGTAAGTAAGCCTATCGCAGATAAAAGCAAAGATGGCGGCACCGGGAAATTAAATGTGACTCGGCCGGCGGGCGAGTCAGTGATTCCGTGGGGAAGTCTTGTAGAGATGATGAATGCGTTGCCCGGATTATTGGGGCGTGAAATGCAATTGGCATTGGCAAAAGCTGTGGAAAGTAGTCAAGCGAGTGAGACTGTTGCGAGTGGTGAGGTGTGGTTGAACAATAATGCAGTGGATGACTCGTGGGGTGAGAGCCGTGGAGTAAAACAGGCGGCAGAATGGCAGCGCCGTAGAGAGATGGTCAGTAATTTAGGTGCCTGGGGTGCCGAAGAATATTTAGGCGGAGATTTGGAGGATTCTGTCGCACTTTTGGGTGATCGGGAGTTCCAAGACGAACCCCGTAATGATGGTGAAAGCACCGGTGACGTGTTGATTTCTGACAAGTTAAGGAGTCGTTGTGACCGGAGACTATTAAGTCGAAGGGGCCAGTTTGGAAATTGGACAAGCCCGTCCTGGCTTGGTGGAATAAAAATAAAAATATTAGGTTAGCGCCTGGTGAAAGAACGTCGATTGCGGATCGGTATATTGTTGATGACGTAGTGCAGGGAAAGTTTGTGCCGCCATCGCCATGCACGCCTTTACTACCACGCCTACGTTAGAAGCATTCACTCCTAGCTACTATCGATAGCGGCTTAGTGTTGGTTGAGACGGAAATGTTTGGAGCGCTGCTCCAGCTGCTTCGGGCGTTGCAATTCTGCGGAATGAAACCAGTAAATTACTCAGGCATGTGGCAGGCCCAGTTTTCACAAACAATAGTCAGTGACACTACAGGTTCAGTGACAGGATGCAGTGACACTACAGGTTCAGGCGTTGTTAGGGATGAACGGGGTGAGACGTGACCGCCTACAATACGCATTTGCAGAAGATTTCCGCCCAGAATTGGTTGCATGTCCTCCGACGCTCAATGAACTATTTGGAGATCCGTGACAAGAGGTGTTTAAACGTGCGTAGTCTGAGGCAGCGGCGACGCTGTAAGCGACCTCGCAGCCAAGGCGAGGATTGCAAGACACCCGGCAGGGTGGGGTATTTCGGCCAGGTCGGGGATGGCGCTCGCAGTCCCGACTAGGTGACAAGTGGCAGTAAACTGAGAGTAAGGACCGCCACACCGGGCAGTGCGGGAGCTGGCGATGTTTTTGTGTTTAGTAAATTATGATTTTTTCGGAGTGTGGCCCCGGCTGGGTACGAGGAGCGTCGAAAAGTTACGACGAAGCAGTATGGGTACAAAGACACGGATGGTGTTAGGTCAAACCAGGGTTCGGCTGTAATGAACACAATTGACTCGAGTCGAGTCAAGGTGGACTAGCGGGGTCAGCGTCCGAAGGTTGAGTTATCGACTAGGGCAGGGGAAATCCTGAGATAGGATGATGTGGATGCAACGAACAAAGCGCACTCCTATAAGTGGAGAAGGTTGGGACGCTGGTGTGTGCAAATAGGCTGCGGCCCTTGTACAGCATACAAGATAGGCGCTTGGACCTTTCAGCTGATTTGTTCCGAGAGGGTCTACAATATCGCAGTATAGTAGGTTTCCTTGCAGCGAGTGCAATATTCCAGGTGGAAAACCAGGCTGGCACGGTTGCACAACGGGCAACGGGGCTAACGAACTGGTGAAATTAAGTCTAGAGTGGTGCGATTTTGGAACGGACGAGGCCATCTTCGTGGTGCGCGACCACAAAACGTCCAGGTGTGAGGCGCCCTTTTAGTGCTTCGCATGAAGCGCAATGCTGTCAAGACGCTGGACGCAATACGGCATGTGGCATCTTACTTACGGTGCATAACGCCGACGAAGGACCAACAAGCGCTGGCCTCGGGTGCCAGGCCTACTCAGCTCCTCCTGTCATATGTGGAGCCACACAAGCCTTTTGGCACGCAGAGGGTGGCAATGTGGATCTGTGGAGTGCTCCACGATTCTGGGATAGGGACCATGCATTTTATAACGCAATCGGTGCAAGTCGCGGCGCGGTCCTTGACTTTAGTGTTCGCCACTCGTTACAACAGAGAGGTGCTACCAAACCTAGCGGGTACTCTGCGCCAGAGGCTGGAGGAGAAGAACCGGATTCATTAACAGGTAAGGCTGGCAGCGCCACGTCTTCCTAATCTATCCCATTCTGTAACACTGTGAGAGGATTCTGCGAAGGAGAAATGAAGGTTCCCCCAGAGAACTTGTTCTCGTCAGGAGAATCTTAAGTTCTCTGAGTTGAATCCGACGAAACTGTGTTACAGTTAATTTCCCACCCACCTCCCTGACTTTGGCAGTACCAGCCAGCCACAAAAAACTACAGTGAAGTATTAGCGGAGGAGGATAGCGTGGAGGCGATCGGAAGTGACGTAAGATTGCATAAATTAGAGTAAAATTTTATGCAAATTAGTAAGATAAAACGTGCTGCGGACAAAGGAAGGTATTCCATTCTGTAACACAGTTTCGTCGGATTCAACTCAGAGAACTTAGATTCTCCTGGCGAGAACAAGTTCTCTGGGAAAATCTTCATTTTTGTAATTAGCGAAGTTCACTCAACTCAAATAAATACACCACCTTCTAAACGTTGTTGCAAATTTTCGGAATTTGATCGATCATTGTTGTTTTGTGCTTGAACGTCGCCTTCTTCATCAGGCTTACTGCAATTTCAATTCTTTATTACTTCGGCAGAAATAATGAAGTATCGAAATCGCAGTAAGCGTGATGAAGAAGGTTGACATTCAAGCACAAAACGCCAATGATTGATTGACTTTCGAAAATTTGCAACAATGTTTAGAATGCTGTGTATTTATTTGAAGGTAGAGTAAACTTGGCTAATTATGAATCCAACACTTTAAAGTAAATATTTATTAATTTTAAGTTTGGGAATTATGATGCTGTGAAAGCGTTACGAGAAGTTTGTGGATTAAATTGCTTCCAGAAATGGAGATAGAACAGGCTGATTTTTCATTCTTGACTGAAAACAGTCAGAGCTGTGTTTTCTGTAGCGGATAACTGAGGTTCACTGTACCGAGTTTTCCCAAGAACTAAACCGACACTAGGGATGTGCGAGTATAAAAATTTAAATTTGAGTTGAGCCGAGCAGAGTTTACAGCAGAACAATCGAGTATCGAGCCGAGTTCGAGTATTTGAGGGAAATATTTTGTCTGCAAATATCTCTTTAATTTGTTACGATCATAAGAACAAATATGGTGCTTAGCTGACTGTGTTGGTCATGGTTTTCCAGTTTTATGCACATAACTTGAAAATAGCTTCGGTTATTGATTTTTAATCTGCACCATTGGAAAGCTCTCGTCGAGACGATCGATTTGGTATATTGGAATGTCAAAATCCGTGAAAAATTGGCGAAGTTATCGCATTTTTGCCGGATTCGAGTTTTTCGAGTATGGACGCGAGCAGCGAGCCGAGTTCGAGTACAAGTTTCATACTCGGCTCGGCTCGAATTTTTCGAGTATCGCACATCCCTAACCGACACCGAACCCCCCAAAAAACATTGTAATGTTGCGTGTCTAGTTGGTTCCACCGGACCTACTTATTTATTTTTTATTCTTTGATTTTCAGGCAAGCCACTACTCCGTTTGTTTTCCTGGTGGATGCTGATTTCCTTCCTGCTCCAGATTTTCAGTCCAAATTTGATGTGATGATACATGCTCAACAGCAGTTAATCAATAAAACTGCATGGGTGGTTCCTGCATTTGAATATCTTGAATCTCCTAGCGTAAGCATGAAACAATGTTTTGTTAACGAAATTTGGTATTGCGTGTAGTTCGTTTTTCTCTAAAAAACAAATTAGGTATGTGGCAAGCTCTCTTGACAATAAACAAAAAAGAAAGGTGTTAAAACAGGAGGCCTCTTCAAAGCAAACTGTGAGTGAAGTAACATCAAAATTCCTTATGCGAAGTCGGAGTGTATCAAAGACAAAATGTTGGAGGGAGGGTAGAGTGAAGACTTTTTATTTCTGAAACCATTTTTACCAATAGAAATTTTCTCTATTGTTAAGTGGAAAAAGTTTCAACTTTGGTCTTTGATTCAAGCTTGCCATTTTGTGGTACGTACCGTAAAGCTGGATGAACAGAAACGGCCAGACGAAAAGTAATGTTCCATCAAGAAAGTACTACGTGAACATAAACTTTAAAGACTGGTCAGTTATTGAACGTGAGTTTCTAAACTAAGGTGATTATTTTCTGATTTAAGCCAGAATTTTCTGCAGTTTTTCTTATATTCCAAACAGAAAAGTGTGTAAACCACTTTAAAATGCAGCACAAAGAAAATCATTACAGAATTAGAGACGTATGCTGTCATTAGAAAATAGTGACCAGTTGTGAATGTGAAGGTGTAAGCAATAGTTAAATGTTTGATTTACAGGCGCTACCTTAAATTATCGCAGTTCACAATTTTTTATCTGAATCTTGGTCCACCGGCTAAAATCATATTTCCTCCAAATTTTTACCGATTTTGACACGCTAGTAGCCTACATCATTTTAACTGACTCGAAATGAGCTGTTCAGGGTTACTAATTTCAAGCCTCTACCTCAAACAACTAAAAAATTATGTGGCAAAAACTTAAAAAAAAAACACTAGATGACAAATAACTAGCTAACAAATTTTCTATTCTTTAAGGCTTAACTACATAGTCTTTCAACTCTGAGCTAGGTACCTGTCGAAGCAACATGGTCAGTTGAATAAAAAATAAAATGAAATGCCTGGTTGCCTGGTGCTTAAATTTGCAACATCGCTAATGAATCAACCAATTTTTCTTTTTTACGTGGCCTAACTGAAACATTTTAGAAAATGATCTCTGAATTTTTGAGAAATGATGGCTAACATCACGCTATTCAAAATGGCTGGCAGTACCATTTTAATTGTCATAAAACGCTGGCTCACCAGGACTATAATTTCTATTTATCTCTAGTCAATAAAGTTTATCTTAAAAATTGACATAACGTCGAATTTAATTTTGTTAACGGAAATTACTCGCATTCACAGTCAACGCAACACCAAAAGTTTTGTGTAAAAGTTAGTTACAGGCGAATTTTCAGTGGCTGATGTGAGACGCTGAAAGGAAACGAGAAAATGAAGATAAAGCCGTGACTTAAGTTTTGGTGCTTGTGGGTAGCTGTAAACTTAGACCAAATTTATTTCCATCTTCAGTGTTAATGGAATCGTTTGTGAAGTCCAACAAGCGTATAGACATCTCATCTGGGCACCTTCCAACAACTTGTCGAGACTGTACCAAGTACGTGTGTGGAGATTATGCAGAGAAGGTGGTGCGCTCAGTTCTGGCAAGTGGCAAGTCACATATGTTCATATTATATAATTTGGATGTATGATGCACTTGGTTAAAAATTCGTAGAGATGGAAGGTACCTTGCACATTTTCAAAAGAATTGCAACCGCCAATGTCACCCCTCAGTGGTTACCATCTCGTGAACTGCCTATCTTCTGCCCTTCCTTTTAATTCATCCCCAACCCCTTTTATCGGTCTCCCTATTTTGCAACCCACAGGCAAATGTGGACAGCGGTACCGTACTGGACCGGTATTTTTTTTCGAATTTGTTTCCTTAAAAACTACATCTTTGCCTCATATTCACGTCCAAATCCATAACTCGGCCACATTTTGACCAATTTTGATTAGTATGCATACACCATTCGAACCGTTTTTCCAAGAGCTATCCAATGGTGCTAATGAGAAGTCAGCAGCTCAAATAGTTTGTGAATTATTTAGTGAAAATTAAAACACAACCAAAAGTGGACCTTAAAAATGGACGATGGAGTTCTCAATTAAAAAAAAAACCCTATACAGTATGACAAAAAAAAAGATTCTGAATCGGCATAGGCTGAACTATGCTCTGGTATCAACTTATTGGTAATGGAGGCATTGGCAGAATCTTGGGTAAAATTTGTCCGCCTTATAATCGTGCCCGTTTAATTTTGTTGCCTTATATTCGAGCCCCTTTACAGTCGGGCTAGTACGCAAATTAGTCAAAAGTGATGCACGCTATTTTTACGACTGTGACTTGCTAATAAAATATTAATTTCTCAACATTATGTGTAGTACTTTATAATACTGTTGATACATCATAAGCATTCTGTTTGTAACTTTTAATTACGTCCTAAACTATACCAGTGTGTGAATTGAAGAAAATTTCGTACCGGACACTGGTACCGGACATTTGTTTAAAAACACTGGACCAGACAAAAACTAATTTTTTAAGAATTTAATGCCGAGTCCAATGGCTTACGAATAGTTTTTTTCCCCTTTTTTTGAAAAAAAATAAGTTGTCTTAACTAATCTCTATCTGGTGAACCTGTGTTGGCACGAGAACTTGGGTAGAAGTACATTGGTTACCTGTTATTAAGAACTCGGTTTTAATGAATTATTGCTTTTAAAGAACTATAGAAACTTTACTGCTACTCTCTTCCGCAAATAAAGAATTTTCGGTTATAAGGAACCTTTTTCACTTCCCTTGAGGTTCTTTATAGTGGTGTCGACTGTAGCGGTTTTGTCAGTGACAATGAGTAAGAAGCATTCCCTCATTATTTGAATTAACTGTCTCTTAATTTGTGGTTTGTGCATTTTATTTTATTTGTGGGGCAGAAGACCCATTTATTGCTCCCAAATAAATAAATCCATAAATCCTTAAACAAAAATATCATTGTTTTTTCTCTATTCAGTTAACTAGCTGCAGGAGAGAAAGTAATTCATTTTGTATGTGCGGATGACTTGGGCATACCCCCACAAACGACGGCTTCACTACTTGTTTACGACTTGGCTGCCAGGCATAATCCCAGTGCAAACATCATTCTCTGTTGGTGCTACCCAGATTTGTAATCTGTTTTTGGTTGATGATTGTTGTAAATAATAACAGTACGATTGAATTCAGGGGGGAAAAAAATTCAAATTTCATTATTTGAACGTCAATGCGCTATTTTTTTTTCTTTATTTTTTACCGGATATGAGGGCTGGTATATTTTGTCAATCACCATTGCTCCCAAAAAATTACCGGCATTGTCCAGTGGGTCAGTGCTAATTTTGCAACCTGCATACGATTTGATGAAGTACAAATAAAATTAAAGTTTTATGACTATTGTGGTACTGGTGACCACGGCCATCTTGAAATTTGTAGTCCAGTCTACAAAATGACTGTTCCAAGGGGTGTATCATACTTAGATTGGTGGAAGAAGACACCATTTTTGTCCTTCGTTATCACTTTCTAGTCCAGAGGTAATGGTACTGTAATACATATTTTGAATGGTGTTGTCCGCCGTTTTGAATATCGTGAAGTTAGCTGCCATTTCTCAGAAATTCATACGACCTTTTTTGCTTTTAAAATGTGTTAGTCGAATTGGCCATAAAAAGGGAACAAACATAATGGTCACGGACTTCAAGAAAAGTGTTCATTGGTAATATCAGAGACAAGCAGGGATGTAAATGTATTATTTAAAGGTGTGTTGCTTAGTTTGAAATTGCTTCATTACAGGCTATAGTGTATGATACACGAAGGTTTTGGTCATGGTTCGTTATCTGCATATTTTTGTTCATCCAGAATATTTTAATATGGTGCAGAAATTTGGATTCGAAAAGTAAATGAACTGTATTAGCTCTGCTTGTGTCATGTTTCAGACTACATTAATGAGAGTAAAAAAGTGATCATGTGACAGTTGACGTGAAAAAAGGTGTCCTAAGAATCTTGTAGAAATGTTGGATCAAAGCGGTCATCTCTGTTTCATTACATAGTGTTGTATGAAACAACGATCTTTTTTCTTCCCTTGTAGGTCGATGATTTTCCACCGAGAACCAAAGAGGATCTAGTTGAACAAGTATTGGTGGAAAATTCCAATATTCAGCCTTTCCGTATCCTTCACCGCTACGTTTCAAGGCAGCTGGTAGCAGGGACGTTTTATTGGGGGGGGGGCGGGTCGTTGGCCAGTTGTTGGGAAATCAGTCGGCAAAATTACATAATTTTTTGGCCAGTCGGCAAATCAGTCGAAAAAATTACATAATTTTTTGGGTAGATGCAAAATCATGTCGGTAAATTTCTGATTTACACCCCTCCAACTTTTATCCTTCTTGGCGTCTCTGGCTGGTAGTATTATTATTTGCTGTAGAACTCAGTGGTTTTCTTTTTCATAAAATCACTGTTGGTACTGCCAACCTAACGAGATGAAACAGGAAGGTTGGAGAAAGGGAAAACAAGGAAAAAAAATAGACTAAATTTGAAGTGTTCAGAACAATGATATCTCACTACTATCGGTTTTAGCTTTTTAAGTACAGTGTAACCTCTTTGTAGCTATACACAGTGGCGTAACGTACAGATAGGCTAGTAAAGCATTGCTTAAGGGCCCCTCCAACTAGGGGGCCCGCTAGGTGTCGAAATACGGACATGGACAACGTCACTGAGATTTTTGCATTGAGAAAAGCATGCCGAAAGTATCGCTTTAAGAGCCTCAAGTAGGGAACTTACTTCGGTATGTACATTTTATGTTCAAAGTGCAATATGTTCAAGTCCAAGTTCCCATAAGTGTAATGATATAGTTATTAAGCAAAGCTTATAATAATTCGACAGAAAAAAAAAATCGTACACAGATATGTTTTTTTCATAAAATCTTTTCAAACATTATTGTTTGTTTGCATTACGAATTAATTTTTTTGGCTGAAATGTTGATGGTTGTTCGGGTAACGTAAACCAAACAACGTAAAGTATGTGTATCATTTGGGCCACAGTCGAAGGTCAAAGATTTGGGGGGGTATTACATAGGGGAGGGCCCGACTATAAAGAGAGCCAGGCCTAAACTGGAAAAGCTGTGTGACCACGCTGTGATGATGTGTTGCTGCAAGAAATCTGGCTGTGTGACTGTGCGAGCTCAATTACCTGAATGACATTCACAGAGACTTCCTTGCCACTGCTGTCTCACCCGTGGACACTTCGGAGACACTCCTCACTGGACGGCCTTATGGAGGTGTGGCGGTGTTGTGGAGGAAGTCCCTGAGCCCACAACGTCCTTCCATTTTTACTCAAGTCTTTTAGGCTCAAGTCCCGGGAGAATTTTGCTATTGCCTAACCTATGCGCCGACAGATAGACGTAATGATGCTACTCGTGAAGATCTTCTCCAGGTGCTTGGGGAGATTGAGTTATTCACTCAGGAAGTACTGCTGGGGACTTTAATGCTGACCTGCATAGGCGGTGCCATTTTTCTGAAATTGTTGCCGAGGCTATGATTGGTTTGGGCCTGACCTTTCTTGATAGCTGTCTCCGTGATGACACTTGCACTTACGTCAGTCATTCCTTTGGTGCCAAGTCCTGGATTGACCATATTTGCGGCACTACTCGCGTGGCGCAGGCTGTCACCAATTGGTGGGGAGGAGACCGTGGGTTACGACCATTTGCCATTGGGTGTCACGTTGCAGTTACCACTTGGTGCTGAGGAGGCCACTGACAAAGAGCCAGTTAAGAAATTTGGAGAAGCGCCACCTGCCATGATAAAAGGGCATATGCGGACCATGTTACTAACGGCCGTCTCCACTTCACGCCATCTGCCGGTTTGACTTGTAGAGAACCCAGTTATACGAGGAATGAACATCAGCAAAACATTGGCCGTGAAGCAGCACTGCTAAGTGCAGTGCTCTCTCATTCTGCCAGGCTTACTCTTCCTGGCCGCTCCACTGCATCCGGCCCACGTAGGATCCCAGGCTGGAACAACCACGTTAGGCAACTGTACACTGCTCACCAACAAGATCACACGCTTTGGATTCAAGATGGCAAGCCTAGAGCAGGAGAGACTTTCGATGCTCGCAAGAGGTCCAGGAGGGCTTTTAAGGATACCTTGCGCTGGTGTCGTTTAAATGACAGATCTTTAAAAGCAACTGCACTCCAGGACTAAATGCGTGCAAGGGACAATGTCGCCTTTTGGTCTGCCATCCGTCAAACCTCACGGGCTCCCCGCCCAGTTGCTACGACAGTCGATGGTGCCAGTGGTTCGTCTGCCACTTGCAAGTCTTGGAGAGACAAGTTTGCCGACCTATTCGCCGCACCTAACCTCCCGCCCAGGAACCCTGAACCGGGGTTGATCGACCACTCTGCAAATCAACATCAGCTTACCCATCCTGAAATTAGTCCTGATGAAGTCAACCACCTCCTAGGAACAATTAAGAATGACAACGCTGCGGGTCTGGATGGCTTAAATGCTGAACACCTTTGCTTTGCCTGTCAGATGGCTCTCAGCTTCTTTGCGCTCATTCTTTCGGCAGCTATATCCCATAGCCACTCGCCAGAGTCCACTACTAAAACCACCTTGACGCCCATCTTGAAAAAATCGACCTCATAAGAGACTGTTATGAGAGACAGACTATTTGCATCAACTGGGAGGGCTTCCTGTTCGCTCCTTTTAGGGCACACTGCGGCGTACGACATTGTAGTCCCTTGTCGCCTTTCCTGTTCTGTCTAGTCCTGGACGAGGCAGTGTCTGTTATTTCTTTGCTTAATACTGGTTGTCAGACGAATGGTACGATGGTGAATGTGGTTGCGTTTGCTGACGATATTGTGCTCTTTGCCCCAAGCCGAAGAGGACTCCAATTCCTTTTGGATAGACTTGTTTTCTTGACCAGTGGTAAGGGCCTGACTTTTAATGCCAAGAAGTCTTTTGGCATGGTTTTCGGCAGTGAAGACAGTTGGGTCGCCCCTCTGTCGATCAACGGAACTGATTTGGTATGGGTCTCGTCGGTACGTTACCTGGGAATCGTCCTTCGTAATGACATTTCGGACGACGATCACCTGAAAAAAGTCTGCTCGGAACTGTGCAGGTCTACCAACTCCGTGCTGCACACCTTCAGCTTTGCCACTGAGGATGCCAAGTTGCAGTTGCTGAAAGCTTAGGCTTTCGTACTTTACGAGATTGCTACTTGCTCCTTCTACAGAAGGGGCTCTCTGAGAGACTGACCACAATATACCATGGTGCCATAAAAAGAGCTCAGTACCTTCCACGGTGGTCTCACAACCACCAGGCGTGTAGAGACGGTAGGGTGCTAACTAACGTTTGAGCTTGCCATGCTACTGCTTCAGGCTACTCTGTGGAGATCCATTCTTGCCTCCAGCAACACCCTTGTTGCTGCTGCTGCCAGAGATGGTGGTACAGACTGCTGGGGTTATGGCCTGGGCAGAGCGGTGGCCCAGGGCTTGATGTGCATTGGCAGATGGTGTGTGATTCATACGGTCCGGGACATGAAATCCCTGAGATTGCGTGCCCACGATCACATCCAGGGCATGGCGGTTCTCCAAGATGCTGACGAGAGCTTAGATTAATATGGCTTCTCTGCCGACCTTCATCTAGATGTTACCTGCATCATGCTTTTTTTTGTCATGTTTTCATTGTTTTTATTTCTTGTAATTTTACCTATTGTACCTTGTGTACGGTCAAAGCAAAATAAATATAAATTTTGCGTATGGGCCAGAGACACTTTGTTACGCCACTGGCTATATGTTGTTGGGTTTTCAGTTGTATTGTTATGTCGAGGATATTGATATAAAAAAAAATTTCATTATTACGATGTTGTTATAATTTACTACACAGACTAACAAAAGAAAAAAAAGGCCAAATATGCAAGGTAAAATTTAATCATCTAATGTTACACTTTCTGTAGTGTAACTTTAAAGATGGGAGGCCTAAGTTGTGTAGTAGTATTTCTGAAAAGCTAATAGAACTCTTTCAAACTAGGGGTCACCCACATAAATTTCATAAATCTTACGCACACACTTTTCTTCATAGTTCCTTCCTAAAGTCATAGGGTAGTAAACCTCTGAACTGGTCTTCGATTTAGGGTGCTAACACTTTGTGCTCCCCATTCCCTCCACCAACCCAACTTTTTTTAAGGGGGCTATTTACTTCTAAGGCGAACGCCTCACAGATTTAATGAGACGTTTCATTTTTATTTCAACAATGCCTTGTCAACTATATTCTTTAACGTAGCCTTACCAGGTCTTACCGAATCTCCGGAATCTCACCGTCGGACCGACTATTGGCAGTGGTACAGAGCCGAACACCCGTACAGAGTTTTAAGTTACAGCGACAAGTATGAACCATACATAATACTAAAGTAAGTCTGATCATACATTTTAAACACACATTTGACAGTTAAGCCTCATTAAAACCGACTTTATGCTCAACGTTTGTTTGGCCTTTTATTATTTAGGGTCACTGAAAGAAAGCACTGTAATAATAAGATTTCGTGCTAAGCTTCTGCATTTCTATGCTTTGCTAGTAGAGAAACAGCATGTAAAGATGGAACTATATTTCTAATAAAGATGCACCGATAACTGCATGGGATTGGTAGCCAATATTTGTAATCAGTATTGGCAACCTTTGCTGAAATATTGATAACTCTGGAACTCTTTGAGACGATTAATTTGGTGTTGGAAGTTCAAAATTGGTTATAGAGTTTTTACACGACTTGAATTTTGGTTAAAAAGTGGTCAAATTTTTCCGGAATTATATTTTTTTAATTTCGAGTATCACACATATCTGCTCAATTGCTTTGTTAAACAAAGGGCTTCAACTTTAAGCTTAGACTTTGGAACTTTGGACTTCGGAATCATACAACAATACTTTACCAGTACATGATTGACGGAATAAATACTCTTTTTCAAAGTTCATCACCCGTTTGTTCGTGATGTGCTAATTTTCGAAAGACAATTTTAAACTTCACGACGTCTTTCTTCTTCAGGCTTTCTTGTTGTCATTCGTTGGCTGTCCTCACATCGTAGTGCTTGATTTATGGAGCCTCTTGAGTTCGGCGCCCGCGACCACTGATCTCTATGGCGTAGGAGGTGTGCGTTGTTGGCGTTGTTGTTGGCGGCGTTGTTGATTTTCCATATTTTATCTAGTAGGCTCTGGATTTCTGGGTGGACTAGCTGGTTGATGGTGGGGTGTGAAGGAGGTTGAAGGTTCATTAGAGGGATATTTCTTCTTTCTAGATGATTTATGGAAATTGATTCAAGGGCTCTGAGGTGGCTGTCACTGCTTGAGTTGGAGGTCAGGAGAGTGGTGGTGCCTTCCCAGTTTATGGAGTGCTTTGTGCTATCGTGGTGGGCTCCTATGCCATTGGTGGTGTCTCCTGTCCGGGTGGCTGTGATGTGGTCTAGTAAACGCACGTGTACTCCTCGTCTTGTCTCTCCCACGTAGATGGCTGGGCACTCACTACATGGAATTTTGTACACCATCAACCAGCAAGTCCACCCAGAAATCCAGAGCCTACTAGATAAAAAATGGAAAATCAACAACGCCGCCAACAACAACGCCAACAACGCACACCTCCCACGCCATAGAGATCAGTGGTCGCGGGCGCCGAACTCAAGAGGCTCCATAAATCAAGCACTACGATGTGAGGACAGCCAACGAATGACAACAAGAAAGCCTGAAGAAGAAAGACGTCGTGAAATTTAAAATTGTCTTTCGAAAATTAGCACATCACGAACAAACGGGTGATGAACTTTGAAAAAGAGTATTTATTCCGTCAATCATGGCAAGTAAATTTCAAAGTAAAACTCCACACAGTTGTTTCAACAGAATCAAAG
>JAHWFP010010413.1:0-10275 GCA_023313725.1 Lithobius niger | reverse complement strand
TCAGGTTACACAGTGTGCTGTCTAGGCAAATCAGGGGAAGGAAAGCAAGAAATCTAGCAATATTTCTGATAGTGAACTCATAGCCTAGACGCATAGGCTACAGGGTGAATCGCAGGATTATATTAAAGTAATAAGCAATGTTCAAATTAATGAAGTAGACGTTCAAAATCCTGTTGATTCCAAAGTTGAGTATATTAAGAGCAAACCATTAAATTTAAATAGTGTATAGTTGTTTATAACTGATCAGGCAGATAAAGGTAAACTATACTCAGATGATGAATGGCAGCAACAACGGTTGTCATTACCCGATAGGACACTTGCCTTGCCTCAATTGACTTCATATTTCGGAAAAATTCCGACTAAATATGTTTCTTGTTCTGTCGAAAACAACTTCCATTTGGCCGATGATTTCCACAGCATGTTGAAAACTGTTAACGATACATACAAATTAAAGTGTGATTCTGTAATTATAACACTGTTCGAAGATGGTGCGGATTCATCATCTTTTTATTCTGAATTAAATACCACAGATACAAGTAATCGAATTGTTTTATCTGTTGTGGGTCAAAAACGTAAGGTTCAGTTTTGGCACATTGACGAACCATTTTTCAAAAACGAAGTGGAAATGTCTGCTGGTTCGTTTATTGAAATTACAAATTAAACCCAAAAAGAGGGGAAGTTCGGAATTCCGTTGTTGAAAGTGAAAAACCAACCTATGGGCTGCCTTACATTTTGGGATAGTACTTGCGATGCTACACCAAAAAGTACACCGTCCTAGCATAAATAAATCTGTTTTGAAAAACGGGCGATTGCGAGTGAGCGTTTCAGCCGAGTTGGGCGAACGCTGATACTGTAAACGCCATCTAACGGGCAAAATACACACTAGAAGGAAGAGTGGCGGCCTACTTCATTCCAGTCAAGCAGCAGGGCCGTTGTATGCAAAGAAAAGTGACGTTCCGGTGCACAGTGTTCAGAACGTGGCTTTTTCTCGTTTGCTTTTGTATTTAGTATTGGTAATAAGCCTAGAATATGTTTAGTAGACAATGGGTCTTCAGTTCTTTAATCTGCGATTCTGTGACAGGAATCTGTGCTATCTGATGTGGATGTGGATTGTCAGTTACGTAACATGGGGAAAAACCATTAGATTTGGTTGGCGTAGGCCAAAAGAAAATTAAAACTGGTCAACAAATTAAGGTTACAGTTTCAAAATGTGATTTTTCATGACAGCAAGAATTTAAAATAGTGTATAATGGTTCTTTTGGTGAAATCCCAGTATTACTAGGTTTC
The DNA here is from genome assembly GCA_023313725.1 of Lithobius niger. NCBI lineage: Eukaryota > Metazoa > Arthropoda > Chilopoda > Lithobiomorpha > Lithobiidae > Lithobius > Lithobius niger. Next base: position 8,988 of record JAHWFP010010413.1, on the reverse strand, counting down.
GATTTCTTGTCTAGTAAATTAGATTCCGTTTCGTTGGATTGCTCGGAAAATATTTTGAAAATCGGAATTTTGGAGTTTCAACTTTCAGCAACGGCCGAATTAGCTTGGTCTAGTTACATTCAAAATAGGGAAATCGTAAATCGGGAAAAATACAATCCATCTGGCATCCACATAGCAACTCTTAATATTGAATCGGATGAAGATCAGATAACGAAAGTAAACTAAGCAATAGAATTATGGATGAATTAACTAATATGTTGCAGATTAATTAAATTGATTTCACACTTAACATTTCTTGAGTTGGTGGGTAAATTGAAAATTGCAACAATCAAATTGTAACCATATTGCGTAAGATCACTTCTCATTGTCCAAACGATGGGCGTAAACATTTATAAATGGTAGCTATAGTCATAAAATGTACTCTTTCGGCGGCTACATTGGTTGGTCCGCCATTCCTCTGTTTAGTTGCGAGTATCAGTTACCGGAGTCATTAGCTTTTGAACCACCTACTATTGTTACTACAGCGAGGATTATGTGGTTCGTCTAGAAGGTAGACTTTAAGCTGCGGTTGAAGTAGCACAAATGCACTACCGAAAATCCGTTATCAGATCTCAAAATTGTTTATTGTAAGACAGCAAGATCTTATAAATATATAACACATTATTATGTGCTATTAATAATGTGGGTTCAAATCAAACAGATTTCCAGTACATTGCAGAAATGCTGAACAGGGCCGTACGGACTACGGAATTGGAAGACGATGTTATCATGAATTGTTCATTTTCTGGATCTGTTGACAATTTATCGTGTTCACGTGAACCAATTAAGACTATATTTTATAAAGGCCACAAACCAGCCTAGACTTTTCAACAGAGTTCTGATCTTGATCTATCATTTCAAACGGACGGAGAATTAATGGGAACTGAAACAAAATTGCAAGAATACATTTCAAAACTTCTTTTGGATCCGTCTGACCGAACGGCAGAAATGGTGTTTCCTGATCTCGAGTCGTCAGTTGCCGACGAAACGTTAAATAAAGCAGGCGATGGTAATTCTAGGAAGCGTAACTATACTGAACCAAAGGTTGAACCATTTGCTAGATCTTTTAAAAAATTAAAACAGCAAAAACTTGAACAAGAATTAGACTTATAACGTTTTAACGGTGCGTTACACTCTTATCAAACTAGAAGCAGTAAATGTACGCCAGAAATAAGGCTTCGTAGGCAACTGGACGACGCGAGAGCCGACGGAGAATTTGAAACGTAGATTTCAGCTAAAACACAAACGAAAACATGACCAACAGCTGTGAGGCTGGTCGTGAGAACCTATTGAGTGAGAACCCTGTGACGGGTTGTTGGGAAACGTGGCGTTGCATACAAGCATCGCTGAAAACGAAATTTAAGGTTATAAGGACAATCTGAAATAAAACATAGACGCATGCACAGATATTGCTTATGTTATTATCGAACATGTGTCAGATCACGTAAATAAGTAGACAAGATACTAGCAATTAAGGTGCTTAAAATTTTAAAATGTCATTTTTTAATTTATTAGAAAATACAGAAAGTTTGTACAGATTGTTGGTTATTTACATGGTAAATTCGTATGAAAGCATCTGAAAAATGTACAAAAATAATGAAAAAATAATGAAAAATAACTGTGATATCCTGGATAAAACTATGGAGTTGTAGAAAATTTAAAATGTTGCGAAATGATTTTGAAAATTGCAAAGAAATTTTGAAAAACTATTTGGGAAATTTAAGTTAATAATGGTAAATTAACGAATTTTTGTTGTTACTTGCGAGTAAAAAGTTAAATGTTAAAATTTAGGCATCCCCGGTTAAATTGGGGGAACTTAAGTTAAATGTATTTACACATTGAAGACGTCAGGCATGGCCGAGTACTGAACAAAGCAGGAGGCCTGGTATTCGCATCGGCGGGAAAAATAGTTGTATTCTTCGCCGATGGATGCCGCAAGTTGTCGTGCCACCAACATTCGCCAACGCTGCACATTAAACGCGTTGGACGAGTGGTGGTGACTTACGACAACGTGTACTGCAAAATTGTTGTGGTGAGTTGGACCTACAAGGCAATACGTCCGGTGTCATCTATAAATAAAGAGAATCAAAATTGTAAATAACTAGAGATTAAAGGTAAAGAGCTGAAAAACACGACAATTTGGTACATGGATTTGATACCTTTGGGAAAAATTGAAATTTTGCCGTATGAAATTTTTGTTGGGTGAAATGAGCAAAATGAGGAAGTAAAAGATTTTTTTTTCTTTTCTCCCCCTCTCCAAAGTTTTTATCTCTCATAATAAGGAGTGGTGGGGTTAAGGTAATATTGGAAGTAAAAGTTGGATAAAAACATCAAATTGGCCAAATTTGGTAAAGGGTTAAAAGAAAATATAAGATACATGTAAGTAGTTGGCAATAATGAGATTTGAAACGAAAAACATTAACGATAAAAATAATGAATCAGATTCTCATAATTTCCTTAAGTAAAACTGGTTTACGTTCATAATTGCAGAATTTTTTTGATATGTGGAAAATTTCATAGAAATATTATGGTCATTGCCTAAGTCAGGCGTATCGTTACGGTGGGGTGGTAAATAAGCAAACTATTGTGATCCCCCCACCTCCTTTCCCTTCCTTTTTCCCAAATAAATGAGAAAAAGAGGGAGATCAAGGTGGAACGATTTAAAAAAATCAAAGTATTTGGGAGTTGTGAGGTAGAATTACAACTGGTAAGGTTGATACTTACAAAAACATATGTTAAAGGTTAAGGTCGGGATGAAGGTAAAAAGTTAAAATAAGATTCTCGATTCTTGGAACAGATTATGAATGACCGAAGAAATGAGAATGTGACATGATATTTTTGGATATCAGTTTACCTATTTCATCAAAAAGGAAAAATATATGAATCTAGCAAATAATTCAGGAATTTGCATGATAAATTCTGATTGCTATTGATGATGATAAATCATGGCGGGTTCATTAAATGTACCCAGCAAGGACTTGGTATGGCGAATTGTTAAGAATTCAACATTTTTTTTAACAAAAGAAAACATTCAAAATCCACGATCAGAATAGGTAATTCGGATCTTGGATAGTAAATGATATGAAAACAAAGGAAAGTGTTCTTGGTAAGATTGCAAATTACCTTGTGAAAAGTGAAAATTGATAAATGTATATAAAATAAATGGAAATTTTGAAAAATAGAGTGAAAATGTAATAACATATTGGTATGTCAAAATGTTGTAATAGGCTACATATAAGAACTCAAATCTACGGTCAGAATGGGTAATTCGGACCCTAGATACTGAGTACTGCAACATAAGTAAGGGAAATTGTAATTTTACACTTTTATGTTTTGGTAAGTCAGTGAATTCACACGGAAAAACGAATTCACGGATTTTAGAAAATACAACAAGCTTACACACTCGAATTAAATTGGTTGTACGAATTTTTGTTGTGTGGTGAAATCAAAAAGGGAGGAATAGGGCAGGAAAACGATCGCAATAAAGCTATAAGTGTGAAAATCATGGGGTAACAAGCGTGCAAAATCTTGTTCAGGCAACGAACTTTGAATTGACACGTTAAGTCAATAACAATTTGCTAAGAATAAAAAAATTGAAGTCCGATTCCTTTCTTCTTTCCCCCCCCCCCCCCCCTTTACACTTTTGGGTTTAAAGTGAACAGAAAATAACTCTCCTTCTTAAATAATGAGGGAAGGTTGCATTTTAACATAGTTAAACAAGAAAATTCATAAAAAGAAATATGTAAGGCGCAAGCCTATTAAATATTAAACCAATTTTGTTGGTTGTTGACTTTTGCTGAATAAATTATGCATATATCAAGGTAAAACTTAAACCTTTTGGTATGGTCAACTCTGGTTTAAAACTAGATACGATAATTGACATTTAGGACAGATTTCAACAATTATAATAGCTGTTCAAAATGCAACAGTTCACAATGTGATCGAAAGAAAAACAAATTTAGGCCTATACCGGCCAGAAGTTGAGAAACATTTCGAAATTAAAAACATGAAATGTGGTACCAATTTTGGTTTTGAATGAACATACAATTTTGTGTACTATTCATTTTAAAAAATAAATGAGAATTTTTTTGGTGGCATCAATTACCAGATTCAAAATAAAAACCATAATGGTTTTGGGGTATAATACAAATAATTGGGAATTTTTTTTTATAAGAATTACAACTATAATATTGCATTTTGAGAACCATAGTATTCTGGAAATAAAATGTTAACTTACCCCTTGGGGCAGTAAGGTGGAAGGGACAGTCAGGAAGGCATGGCGAAGGAATATTGTGCTTCCTTCTTCATCTGACATCTCCGTGGAAGATGTCAAGTAGCTGGTGGAAGCACCCTCGTTGACTAGGAAGTTGCCACCGGAGGATGAATTGGAAGAGGAAGCCGATGTGTAAATGGTTTCCATATTGCAGGAGCGGTAACAGCACGAGCTCTGGCATCATGTGCCTCCATTTCAGCGGCCCTAATTTGATATACCTCAAATGTCTCGTTGGAGTGAGGGAATGGTAAAAAGCAGGGGTAGCGCAGAGGTTGACACTGCGTACTGTTGGCCAAATTACAACCATAAAAATGATTGGAATAACGTGTAAGGAAGGCGACAGTTCCTTCAGGAGGTGGATGCTTATGAAGGGTGCATCAGACTGGAAAATGGGTCTAGTCTTGTTTGACAAAAGAAGCTATTTGAAAGCATGAGACAGTGGAATTTCTGTTTAACCAAATATTGTGGGAAAGTAAATAACAACAAAAAACTGGAATTAAGAAATAAAACTTTACTCACAAAATATAAAGTGAAAACTTCGATTGAAGTATTGTACTAACAGCTATGCTAATAAAATTGGATTTATTTTCACAGGAAGAGACAATTTTTATTATATTGAAAATGAATTAATGCTCTCTCTTTTCTCTTTCATTGTGAATGATCCAGAGGAAATCTGATGGAAGTTGGAACTTGAGATGAAAAGAGAGGTAGTGAAAGGGTGGGCACAGAAATGGATTGATGTGGATGGCCAAAATCCAGAATGAATGAAACTGGAAGACATGATGGATGATGATGGCAGGAATTGGATACAAACATCATTAAAAGATGAGTATTATGGAAACTTGAATTAAATACTGGATGAAACTTTCTGGGGACATAAAAACAACACGTAACCCCCCTTCCCCACTCCTCCACAATGCGAGGGCAAGATACTGGATCCCGTAGCTTTTACTACGATGCTGATGAAGATTAACTCGTCTTAAATGATGGTTTGGATTAAAGTTAGCAGACTTAAATGGCACCTTGACACACCAAGAGTATTTCAGTTGCTTGACCGTTGTTCATAAAGAACGTTGTTCATAAAGAACGTGGTTCATGAAGAACGTTTGGTTGTTCCGGGCAACCGTAGTTCATAAAGAACGTTGTTCATTAAGAACGCGGTTCATAAAGAACGTTGTTTGCCTCTAGGGGGGAACGTTGTTCATTAAGAACGCGGTTCATAAAGAACGTTGTTGTCTTTGGCGAACGTTGTTCATTAAGAACGCGGTTCATAAAGAACGTTGTTGTCTCTGGCGAACGTGGTTCATGACGAACGTGGTTCATAACGAACGTTGGTTGTTCTTGGCGAACGTTGTTCATGACGAACGGGGTTCAGGGTAAACGTTTCTTGTTCCTGACAGGCTTCGTTCATAAAAGAACGCGGTTCATAAAATATTTCTTTGTTCCTGACAAACGTTGTTCTTAAAGAACGTTGTTCATAAAGAATTTTGGTGCATTGCGAACGCACCTTGGTCCCTGGCACCTGAATATTCTTTTCCTGGGATTGTTACACACTTAATAAGTACACCTGACAATAAAGTTCTTTACATATCACATGACACTGCATAAAGAAGGCTGGTATGCAATGATGAACACAGAAATCTCTCTTCTCTCTTACTCTCAAGAATTAATAATATATACATATCCTAGAGTAGGAGGGTTGGGAAGATGCTAGGTTAGGCTCGTTGTTCAATTTCTGAGACTAATTAGAGATTGAACGGTCTGTTCGCGACCATACGAGAAAGTAGGATTCGCCCCTTTTGAATACACCAGATAAGATTGGGTATTGAAAGGGATCACAATAAGTTTTGCGGAAACTTCAATTAGGCACGCAGTCTGTATTGCTACTGTGTGGGATCGCAGACAAAATCGTTGACGTTTGCGGCTAGGGTTTTCCTAGGGTTGGAATAGTAGTTTTTTTTTGCACTAACACATTGATAAAAAGTGCTATTCATGAAATGTATCATCCTGAATTTTCTGTAATGTGCCCTACAAAATATCAGATAAGCTATGAACGAGATAAAGTAAAAGCTCATGGTGAAATTCTGAAGAAAAACACACGAGTTAACATGATAAGGAAGTTTGAAATAATTCATGTGAAAATTTGAATTAGTTGGTATAATTCATGTGAAAATTTGAATTAGTTGGAATGATTCATATGAAAATTTGAATTAGTTGGAATGATTCATGTGAAAATTTGAATAAGTTAGAATAAATAATTCATGGGGAAAGTTGAATTATTGTTGGAAAAGTTGAAATAATTCATGTGAAAATTTGAATTAGTAGAATTAATTCATGAAAAAGGGTGACTTAATACGAAATAAAAGTTCCAAAAATGGAAAACTGGAGAATTTACAAGCCAGTATAGAAAGAAATTGCGGAAACATGGCACAAAATGAGAATACAGGACGAATCAAAAATGATTTGTGGTGAACTATATTGTTCTTCTTTATACTCCTTGTATGACAGGAAAAATTGTCAACACGAAAGAAATAAAGGAGAGTAATTTTAATTCGGTAAGGGATAACCGAAAGAAAATTCACAAGCAAAGATGTGTTTTGCCGTTCTTTTTTTTTTCTCTTTCAGGAAGTGTTCATTACAAGTGTATGTCAAATTGTTAGGATTATCGAATTAATATTAAGAAACACAAAATAAATTGTAAAAGTGATTGAAATAATAGATTGAAAAGAGAAATCATATATCGAAAAAGCAATGTGAACGAAATATATAATCGATAATGTAAAATTTGCATAACATCATGGCATGGAACTAATTGGAATTGTGACGGAAAAGAGGTTGCATGAAATGAAATTATTAATTTTTTGGGTGCTTATTGCACGAATGATAATTGATTCTCAAGTTAATAATGGTGGAATATAGTCATTATATAAAATGCATGAGATTCACCTGAATAAGGAATGAAACATGTGATTGTAATAATGTGAGAAACTTGGAAATAAGTTGGAACTAAAACTTTGAATACGATGAAAGGGTTGATGATACAGCTCGAGCGGATTAGTCACAGACTATAGGCCTGTAGAAAATTCGGATGTTAGGACAAAAAGTTACGTCACATAATAATGCGCACGAATCATGAGTATTCAGCTTTGACCCCGTTTATTTTTGGGGATGTTTTTCTGTTTACCGGTTCTTTAGGCAAATTAATCAAGAGCCGTGGTGGTTTGAGCAAATAATTATGTGAGGGGTTTTCTGAAGCAGAAACAGGTCAAAATAAGGGAAACAAAGAATCCTTAAAAAGGATACTATGTTTCTGAATGGTAAGGGATATTGTTATGATATTATATTTGCATAAATTAATATTCACATACATTATAATATGATTATACAGAGCTGCATATATCCATGCAGATATTCAAAGTTAATATAAATAATCAAGTCAGTGCATTAAAAGGCACGATATTTATTTAAGGATATAAAATATTAAAAGCAAGGAATAATGTAAACAAGTCCAGGCAAGTCAAACTCAGAGAGGTGTGTCAACAACCCAGGTGTGGAGATTGGGGTCAGCAAAAGCTATTAACGTCGGGGTCCTTTAGATAATTATAGGGAAGGGTTAAAGTGAGTGACATAGCAGAGCAAACAATCTTGCAGGTGGATCCTGGTTTTGACAGGTGATTCACTCCCACTATAATTATCTGGAGTAAAAGCAATTACTAACGGCATACCTACCAAACAACAGGGATAGTGATTCATCAGGCTATTAACACATAGAGGGTAACCGAGTCTATATAAGCTAAGCCAGGTTAAAGAATTGGATCAGTTATCTTCCATTGTTGGGTTGCATCAGGTCTCTCCTCCTACTTGGCTCGTGACGGGAAAGGTGTTAAAGGCTTAGCCGTGGGTGCGACAGTCGACTTGCCGATGGAAGCCCTATACAGATAAGTACTTGTATCAAGTTATGATATAACATCATTATTGTACTGTAAGGTATTTACGGGAATCATAATACAGTAGCGATAAGCAATAGCTTATCATTGTCGACAGTTATCGAGGGTTTTTATTGTTGCTATTGGATTATGAATAGTAGTGCTGACTTCAATCTTGAATACCGTAAATGCATAAGCAATCTATTAAAGGCGTATCTAAATAAGTAAGAGCCATTTCAGATTAGATTGCTGTATGCCAGTAGCCGAATTAAATGAATAAGTAATCTATTTGGTGTCTATGAGTCTTTATTTTACAGTGTATATGTATATGCATTTAGTATAAGCCATTCTGACATAATATGGGTTTCACACAGAAATAAACCTATAACAGTGGTGCAGAAGTGTCCACGCTTAGCTTTTAGCTAACTATATTATAAATTGAAGGCATTTCGTGGAAATTTTTTTTAATTAGTTAACCTTGTAAATTGTGTTGACTTGTGGAAAAGTTGTTTCAGGATTACTAGCATTTGGCTACTAGGAATTTAGTGGCGAATGGAATTTTTTTTAAGGCACAAGTTGTATTCGAAAAATAATTTTAGTTTAGGCAATGGAATTTTGGTGGACAGTTTAATAGTGCTGATAATTTGCGATTTGGTGATAAAATTGATTTGGTGAGACGTCAGCACTGTGGTACTTGAATAATTTTTTTTTTACGGCATTGCTAGATCGAAATAGTGGAAATTATTCTTG
>JAHWFP010010405.1:14312-31008 GCA_023313725.1 Lithobius niger | reverse complement strand
TGATCTTTAGATCACCACTGAGAAAGATTGAACAGTTACTTAGCTCGGCTGGAGCCTGTAGCCAGTACCCGCCCCGGTAGCGCAGTGGTTAGAGCGCCCGGCTAGTAAACGGGATGTCCTGGGTTCGAGTCCCAGTCTTTTCTTTCTTTCTCAGACTAGTGTATTGTGTATCCTCACAAGGACAGTCTTTAATGCAGACTGCTTGCTTCATTTACCCTTTACCTTGTGATTTCTTTCTTCATTAACTTAATGAGATTCATCACTCTAGACTGGTTAGCCACAATAACGTAGGATTCTAGTTTTATTTGAAGCTGGTTACACTTTTCTAACTGAACCTTTCTACTACCTTCTCTTAATTTGGGGCGTGGCCTATATTGAAGAAGTGGGCAACAATTGTGTTGGACATTTTTTTGGCCCTAGTATCACCTTTGTGCTGGTCCCAACAGTCCTCTACTGTTTTCGAAGTTTCTCCCAAATATATACACAGACATGGGGCACTGGCAGTATATTGACCCCCCCCCCCACTTCCTCTACCATCACTGCATACAGTCTCTAGAGAACGGATGATTGGTTGACGGCTGGTGCCCATTGGATATCTTCTTTTTGAGGATAGTAGTGAGTAATAATCATATAACACGTATGGCAGCATGGATTTTCAGAGCAGCTGTAGCTTTGCCACGAGTCCTACATTTTAATTGGATACATAATAATCTCTGGCGGGTAGCCATTTGATGTCCTCTTTTAGTATGCAATGGCTCACGGATTTTGTGATTTCTCCGTAGAAGGTACCCATAACAACAAGTGGGTTCATCTAGTTAAACAGGACTGTTCTGGTGGTTTGGGTTGACTTTTCATAATGCTTGAACACAAAGGGATCAGCACTTTCTTTGCTGATGTGAACATCAAGGAAGGGAAAAGAATGATTGAGCTCGAATTTTACTATAAATTGAAGAATTGTGTGAAAATTATAAGGGAACTGCAACATCTTGGAGATACCTATATTGAATTCCAGGAGATGACTGAAAATGTCATCCAAGCAACGTTTCCATATGTTAATTGATGAGGGGAACTAGACCTTCACAAGGATATCTAGATCATTAAGGACAATGCGATAGAACTTCGATAAAGAACTTACAGTTGGGTCACTGTAGAGTTGAAGGTAAGGTTCTATGTTCTAGACCACATAGATAGTTACAAGAAGGACTGTAATGGCTTCCGTAGCTTGCACAATAGTGAGTGCTTAAAAGTTGGCTGTCTTACCAAGTTTGGAAAATTACTAAGGAAATTACCAAGTTTGGGCAGATGCGCTTCAAGCGTATTCAGGATCATCTGCTGTATAATACTAGGAAAAAGGGTCTTAACGTCAAATGATACCAGTCCATTCGATTCTCAGAGGTTCATTCATGGTCAACAAGACGTTGTTTCAGGTAGAGACCATTTTTTATGGTGTGGGTCGGTTTGATGTTCACATCAGTAACGAAGGTGCTGTTCCCTTCGTGGTCAAGTATTATATTTAAAAAAAAACCTCCAGTATAGCCAGTTTAACTCGATGGATTCACTCTCGGTTCTCATGAGTACCTTATATGGAGACATCACAAGATCCATGGGTCATTGCACACTGGGTCGCTGCACGCTGGGAAGGAAGAAGTTTTGCTGGGCCAAGAAAAACATTTTGCAATAGAAACAAACCAGTTTTTTTCTTGTTAGATCGTGGTTATTAAACAGCCTAATTTAAGAATGCACAGTAAAAGAAAATGGCTTCACTTGCAGATGAATATCAGTATTTTTATTTTTTAAATCAGTATTGTTCACATTATGTCAAAGTTTGTAAGGTGACTGGTTTTTTTTCAAAAATTATTTTCAAAATATTTTAAAATGCCACAAGCATGAACCATGTTGCTGGATTGCAAACGAAGACCGTAGTCATCCACAAACATTGACTGAGGTCCATGGAGATGTTCTAATCAAAGCCATAATTTGCACCAGCAAGGCAATCACCACCAAACTATAACCTTAGTGTATACCAGTCTAGAATGTAGTGTATACTCTCACACAGAAAAACCGCTCAAACGAGAAGCTCACTGTGAAATGAGGTATGCTATCTCGCACGCCGTTGCAGTGGAGGATCGTCAACTTGAAACAGAGCCAGATATTATCATACGCTTTCGCTATGTCAAAAAAGGTGGCATACCAAGAGAAATCGTGTCATATGTCTGATCAAAATGCCAGTACAGGCTGCACAGTAAGATGCTAAAATTAGAAAATCCTACCGAACGATTGATTTTCTAATTTTAGCATCTCAGTGAATAGTGAATTCAGGCAGCAATATACCTCTTAATGATTTTAAATCGTATGCATTTTAGGGGCCTCCACATTGCAAAAGGTGGGTATTGTATCACCCTGTGGAGATTCGTAAGTGCAGACAAAGGAGTTCTCCCTGTCTTTTCGACGTAGGCAGCTTGCTTTGCAGTATGGAGCCAAGTGCGTGATAAACCAACGAATCCTATTAGAGAGGTGGCATTTGAACTATATTAAACATCCTACTTTAGCCCCCAGTAATTGAGAGGAGGGATTTTCACTTCGTCAGCAGGCATACTGCAAGCAGCTTTTGTCTAATTTCGGATACTTACTACTCGAATGCTATTACTCATGTTTAGCCTTCTGAAAGAGAGATACTTACAGGAGCATCGTAGTCATTCAGCAAGCTTCACAGGGGTTTAAAAAATACGGATGCAAACCTATTAACTTACCTTTTGGAATTAAATGTCAGACTAACTGAGCGGGGAACTGAACCCAAGAGCTTTGAAACCAAATGCCGAGGTCCTATCGCTGAGCCATTCTGACACGGCTAAAAGGGAACGCCCATGGGCAGCATTTAACGCACAAAACATACCCATAAAACTTACCCTTTTGCATATGTTTGTGTATATGAGTTCGTGTTAAGTGCTGCATATGGATCTTTCCTTTTAGATGTGTCAGTATGGCTCAGCAATTGGACCTTGGTATTTGGTTTCAAAGGTCGTGGGTTGAATTCCCCGCTCAGGCATTCTGACATTTAAGTCCCAAAGGGTAATGTGTAATAGGGTTATGCGTAATAGGTATGCATCCGTATTTATTTAACCCTTTTCGAGCCCATTTGGTTTTCCGTCCGTCTAATCTCGGGAAAGAGGAAGCAAGCAGTCTGCACCTAGTGATTTATTCTTTTTTTCTCTGGAAAGTTTATTTACAGCTGTATTACGTGACCTTTATTTTGAAAGTCCTAAAACAATAGCAATGTTAATCTTAAAGCTACGACGCTGTGTCTGAATCGCGGTGAAGGTCAGTGAACAAAAAGTATATTAGTTCACGGGCCCGAATAATACTGATTTTGGGTTTTAACATCAAGTTTCTGAAGACGTGGCCTATAATTTTTGTTCCTTCAAACAAAATTCACTACTAGAATGAATTGTGCGTCATTAGAGAAAAGACAGATATGACCTACAGTAAGTCTTAAAAAGTATGTGAACCAAATCTACAATGTTCTATTGCCACAAATAAATACAATGCAAGGTTACAAATGGGCCTAACCTACTTTTTCCAAAGCGGAGAAAATTTGAATTGGGTAAATAATTAAGCAACCTGTCGATGTTTCAACTCAAACCCTCCTTAAGATTAAGATAGAGGGAACCTCAACTTAAATAATTTTATTTTATTTGTTATTCATCTGAAACAAACTAATGATCTTGTATATTATGGTTGAACTGTTCAGTTTTAAATTTTTCCAGACGTTTTACAATAAAAAAGAAGTCTGTTAAAGGAAGGGGTAAACTCAAGGATTCGAACCTTGAAACCTCTGAAAGAGGTAGAAAAGATGGTGGATTGTAGTGTTTAATACAATTCTGACCAGCAAGCGTAGCATGATTTTGCCTAGGTCCCTTTCCAGCTATTGATCTCAAACTGCTTAACTTTACTATTATTACGCTTTTTTTTTATAAATAAGTAGAGAGTTAGAGTTCACAACTCAAATTTTAACCCACAAGATCGACATTCATTGCTCGTCATTCATTTCCTATTCTTTTTTGACCAATATAATCATTCATGATTTAACTAATATACAACCATGTAGGACCTACTGCAACTTCTAAATCAGATGGAAATTGAAAACAATCCTGTATTAATATTTGATGAAGTTACAGTCGAGTTTTAAAATCTGAGGCTGCTTTTTGTTATGTAAACGGTTCATGTCAGCTGCAGTACAGAGCAAACACAATATTAGAAAAGTGAAAGGTTCTCTTCAAGTCATTTTGCTATCACGATAACGCAACGGTTTACAGAACATTCAGAGTAATGGTAGTTATTCAATGCGTCAATAATTGGGAATCGGTCCTAGATTTGGAAATAGGGACTGAGTATCTCTTGGAACCGATATTTTTACCAAACAACCTCAAGCACGAATAACCTTTTCGAACAGAAAATAATGAATACTAACACGGAAATCCCTGCTGTTCACCGAAGCAGTTCATGCGGAAAAAAGGCCATAGGTCTTACTGAATCGCAAAGAATTTTATTTATAATTTCTATTGATGAATTGACTATTGCTTCCATAAATGTAATGGTTATATTCTAAAGTCCAGTAGTATAATGTAATGGTGTATACACAAATTCTCCGAGCAATAATGACGAGTTGCAATAAATCGGCTGTACAAGTGGACGGTTTAATATATTTGCCTTTTATAATTGTACAATTTGTTTACTTTTAGGCTGTTGTGATTAGTTCATATGGCACTGAATCATCGGCTGTTCTTTTTAATCATAATTTTACTCTTTTAGTAGAAATCAACTCGTACAGTTAAATGGTGGACGTTAGCCTTTTTAAGAGGTGAGTGGTCGAAAATCGTTTGTAATTCGATAGAATGTTAAAAACCTTAGAAACGTGTTTAAATTGTGTAAAATCATTCAAGAATATAACCAAGAATGGTTCCAAACAATGGTTCAGAGTTGAAATTGTCCTTTAAGTGCCAAAGCTGCTTTGAAATAGCGTTCATTTTCTTAATGTATCTCACGAGCAGATGTTTTCCAAACACTAAAAACTATTACATACACCTATGGTTCCATTTGGGCGTAGCCTAATAATTTGGACTCAACTTCAGAATACGGCCTAAATCATAGCGTAGAATAATAGCCTATTCGCAACAGTGCTGCCCTCTTTTACAATTGAGGGGGGGGGGAATGAGGCTTAATGGCGCGTCGACAGCTTGGTCATTAGCGCCAACCTCAGACACAGTGCAGTGGTCCGGGTTGCCACTGCACCACACATTACAGAGATATTATTCAAACCCCTAACCTAAATCTTGTCATACATCTGTACCTCCTGCAAAAATTGAAAAACACCGGACAGGAGAACAGACTTATCGCCCAATTGACGCACAATGTCATGCGGAAGATGGAAACGGCGACGAAAACCATCAAGATGGCAACAATCAACAAGGAAGTAAGTGGCCGCCGACACCAATAACATTCAGGAGGGTCAACCCCCCGCAAAAGGAAACAGTGAGTGAGTCGAGTGTGACCAATGCGCAAACGGGCCAACACCACCTCCTCACGGCGACTGCGGCGACACGCCGAGTGCCATTCCTCAACAGTGCCTTTAATAGCTCGTAATTTATTGCCGTCCTGTCCATCCCACGAGGCTTGCCAAAAAGCGTGTAACCTTAGACGCAGAGTTGGAAAAGCGTCCGAGGGAACAAGGCTGAGATCCCTTCCGAGAGGGCCAGAAAGGGCCCCTTTTGCTGCAGAATCCGCTTGCTCATTTCCACCTATCCCAACATGGCCCGGGATCCAGCAGAAAAACACGGTTTTCCGCTGGCCAGGCAAGCGGGAAAGCAAAGCAATTGAAAAAATGCTGGTGATATTACTGTAATCCCAATGCTACTGTAATAATAATATTACATAACTTAGTTTTTTAATTATGTGTTCGAAAATATCTCAGACAGAAAATACACTGATGATGCACACCACATTGCTTTATGTAGTGTCGTTCAACTTTAGCAATACAAATTTGTGGATATTAACTGGTATTACTGTGTAAAGTAAATAATTCATTTAATACGTTTTTAAACCTATATCTTAATTTGTTTCGACTTACGGACTCATAAAAAAAAATCATTTGTCAACTAAAGCAAATCGAAGAGAAACGAAAGCGTAATGAAAAGAAACGAAACCAAAGTGCAAGAAACGTAAGGAATTTGCAACATAATGAAATCAAAATGAAAGAAAACAAAAGCAAGTTAAAAGACAGGTGTACCGCCATTTTGTATTTTGCACGCTATCTGGTGACAAAACCATTAACTTGAACGCCCAACAAGAAAATATTATCACGCTCTTCATTCTGGCATCAAAAAGTAATATTTTTCTCAAATGATAAGGTAGTAAAATCCAGATCATTGGCAACTTCCGGTCAAAAGACAATCCGTATCCAAGAATTACATAGTTTGTAATATTAACTATTATTTTTACAAGCAGGGAGTAACTTCTGCTCTCGCGCCAAAATGGACTGGGCAGTTTGTTATTTCGGCACAAATATCCGAAAAGACATTCATGCTACGTGACGTTCGAGGTGGGAGAGAATTCGGCCCTCTCAAGCCTTACTTTTTTTCCGGACGGCACACCTCTACCAGTTGTGCCCACACCCTCAAAAAAGAAAGCTATTCCTAGGAGACGAGAAATGGAATCAGTAAACCGCTACAAACCCGCTCATTCGTACAACCTGAGAAAAATGTAGAAAACGAGAGGGGGAGCGAAAAAGTTCTGTTTTTCCATTTTTATTTTCTGTGTTAACGCACCTAGGTCGGCCTACAGACCAAGAAAATTGCAAGATTTCTAAGTAATAATACTAGATGGGTATGGATTACCATGCAATGGTATATTACCAGAGGCCTGGAAATTATTATTGCGGACTTAACTTGTTAAATATAGTCTAGACCAGTCTATATCACGGCGTGGGGGTCAGACACAGAATAATTCATGCACAAATACAGATTTAAATGTATTTTCGTCCAAAATCCACCTTTTTGCAACAAACTTGGGGGGGGGCGGGCCCGCCCCGGAGGGTCCTCCTCTCCTTTAATCCAAAGCGATTTTTAGGATAGGGAACGGGAGACAAGGGCGATGGCCAATTTCACCTGGTCTTAAAATAAAAATAAAAACGGCGGAGTGGGGAAATTGGACGTAGATCAAATTTCTCAAGTTTACAAACTCCACAACCTTTTTTTACTCCTAAATGCACACGCTACAATTTGTTTGCAATAAAGGCATAGTTAACAACAAAAATTTCGATTACTTGACTTTTGAGGTCTGCTGCAATCCGACTCGTGGCAAATCGGAAATCGAAATAGAAGTGTTGCTGCTATTCGGAAATTGGAGACTATCGATGCATACATAACTTCTGGCTGTGTTAAAAACGGATCTGCTGGTCGGATACACAGGAACACAGCTAGGATATGACGTGATGGCGGACCTGTGGGAGACCGGCACTCTGACCTGGCATAAATACCGGGTCAAACCGGGTCCAAAATCACACGCTGCAGTGGCAGCTCTTCAGCAACATCCGTTGCAAGCTCTTCCGGAGATGAGGCGAGACGTGTGCACTGCACAAAATCACAAGAAATTTTGGCGGCGGAAAGAAGAACGTTTTTTCAAATCAACACGTTACAGAAGAGAAAAAATGATGGCGTCAGGAGGGAATCCAGGGTACGGCCCGTACAAGGGGTCACCACCAAAGAAGAAGGACGAGAAGGGACCACCTCACCACCTCCACCACCACCACCATCACCAAGGCTAAGTCGCAAGGCCAGATGAACAAGAAGGCGGACGCCAAACGTATAGGGGACGACAGACGGCCAAAGGGGAGAAAACTCAAGCTCCGGAGAAGAACTCCAAGGCCGGCCATGTTCGTCGGGAAAGCCAGTCCTGGGACAAAAGACATAGAAGCAAGAAGGCCAGATTTGCGAACAAATCGACGCAGACTACAACTGTCCGCACCCAGCAAGTCGAGGCCCAAGTATGGACCTGGGCCAAGGGACGCAAGTGCGTCTTCTCCAGAGCCACAGCCACAAAATCCGAGGATCATTGGGCCCGTGAGTTAAAATCTTACAAGCTTCGGTTTGGCAAGGAGGGCCACCCAACAGCAACTGTGGTACGTCACCAATTCTTCAATGAAGTCCTGGAACCCATGGAGAACCTATGGGGGGGGGGAGGGGTTCCCTTTACCAAAGTACTTCTTACAGCGTCCACCGAGGGCACAACCGATGCTGCAGCTTCAAAAGATTTGGAACCAACCACGGGAACAACAGATGCAATTCCATCAACTAGCAAGGAAGGTGACGAGATGGATGAAAGAATTCGAGAGTCGGCTGCCATGCAGGAGGGTGAGTGTGACGAACAATTCATGTTGTGCTCGGAAGATGTCATGGAGCTGGATAGCTCAGTTGAGAAGGATCCTTTGAAAAAAGACAATTAACGTCATTCTGGTGAGAAGCCGTTAAAGTACAGTGAAGTGAATCGGAGTAAAATGTGAGTAGATGAACAAACTTACCTCATAGGTCATCGTGGCTGAGTTGTGAGCGAGCTCAGCCTGGTTGCTGGAGGTTTGCGGATCTGGTCGAACCCTTGGAAAGGGGACCTTGGCAAAGTCCCCGCCAGGATGCCGGCCAGGGTAGCGTGAGAGGCTACCATGCTCCTTCAGCGGCTATGGGATGTCTTCTGGCTAATTCTGGACAATCTTTCGGCCCATACGATAACGATGATTGGAGGTTTCCCGGATCGAATCCCCGGGCTGGCACCTCCCTTTACCAGATATTTCTTCTTCTCTAAAAATCTGGTAATGTTCAAAATTGAGCTGGTTCAGCCCTACAGGCATTAATTGCTTCGGCTGACTTAAGGCTCGTCAAAATTTCAAAAAAAAAAAAAACCTGGTGAAAAGGAGAAAAGTGAGGAGTGACAGGAACTCTAGTCGCATTTCATGAACTAGTGGTGCAAAGCAATGAAGTTTTTTTTAAATCATACCGACAAGAAACAGTTTAAATGTGATTTTTTTTTTTATGTTATTCCATGCTTTTAGATTTTGAGACTGGGCATTGACATTAGTTCCCAGGAGGCAATAATTTTGTTGTAAACTTGTTTTTCCTTAGCTT
Organism: Lithobius niger; assembly: GCA_023313725.1. Lineage (NCBI taxonomy): Eukaryota > Metazoa > Arthropoda > Chilopoda > Lithobiomorpha > Lithobiidae > Lithobius > Lithobius niger. The sequence continues at coordinate 21,838 of JAHWFP010010405.1, read as the reverse complement.
TTGCCTTTAAATTTGAGACTTGGCTAAGTTGGACCAAGGAAAAGTAAACTAGGGACTTTTTGTGAAAGTGTTTTAATTTTATTTTATGTTTAAAATAAATGACTTGAACTAACTTTATAAACCTTATTGCAGGCTTAGAGGGTACTGAGTAATACATAAGGTAGGTCTCCCTTTGCCCTAAGCAAAAACTTGGGGGAGGGGAGATGTAACACGCTATTTACGAATAGCAAGGCGCACTTTGTGTGAACGCACATGGTGCACCTTGCTGTTACATAAGCTGCTTGGCGTCCTGTCAACTTCCGTCTACATCGGAACTTGGCCGAACGCCAACAGCCAGGAACGAGGCTACTCTATTGTTCAAACCAGTTAGCGCCGGATCCAACCTGTTGGCGATTACGCAATGTAATGCCTCAGGCGACTTCTATTGTTCTCGCCTGCGTATAAATACAAGGGCCTGGACCATAGGAAGCCACTTGGTGTGGGGCAGACAACTCGAAAGGTTCTCTCCCTGGACTCAGCTCAGGATAAGACCAAGCTCCTAAACTTGTGTTTTATGCCTAATATGTGATCTCAGTACATAATTCCCTAGCTATGCAGTAAAGAGGAAATTATTCTTGATTTTAATCGTCTACTCCCTGAGTACGTCATAGCATATAGCTAAACTTTAATAACTTCATTTTCGAGATGTAGGCTACGTGAAAAGCATAACGTAGGTCAGGTAGCAAATAAACATTAATCTTTCTACATGCTTAGAAGATGTGCTCGAGGCACACAATTTAAAATAAAAGGAATTGAAAAACTACCAATACCGCATCAACGGTTTCACCAACCTGCTTCAAAAGCTGATGACTGTATTACCCATATAGTCATATACCCACATGATGGCCTCGAAAAGAATCTAAAGGTGTTCAGTGGTGTGTCACAACTAAAAAATTGTATCTAAAGAAAGACTTCTATCCAATGTGCAACGTTTGCACCCAGAACGAGACTGAACCTGGCTTTAAAATATAGACATTGTTCTCCTCAACAAAATGTAGACCAACGAAGTATTTTTGGTTTAGTAAAATAAAAAAGCATCTCGTGCAGCTAAAAAATTTCAATTAAAAATCCTTTGCTTTTTTTAATTTTTTATACCACTCTTGAGAACCATTTGTTGATATTTATCAGCCAAAAGAAAGAATTAATCTAACAATAGTTTGAAGTTACTTACAGTAACATTGAAGTTGACAAATATGCACCCTCTAAGTCGACAATTACACTGCTGGCCAGTAAAATGTTGCTCGCATTACAGTTTAAAACGTACTCCAGAAGCGGGATAACAAGTGTAAGGTAAGTCACCACAGGTAACGAAATGCAGTTAATGAGATAACAAACCTCCAAGATGAGCACTGTTTTTTTTTTCATTTTTCACAAATTTACCAATTCTGTTTATGCTCATGTATGCATAAACCTGCTCAAATATAAACCTGTCAGCAGAGGGTCAAACATCATGACTCTTGGTAGGAACATAGTAATTCTGCAGAATAGGTTACATTACAAGATATAAATTGCTTTGCTAGCATGCGAGTTGCTGGATACATTGTTTTGTTATGGGCCAGAATATATTCTTTTATATTCTTTTAGTAATCTCTCACACTTCCGTGACCAGCACTGACCCCCTATTTCTTCAGACGGATAGGCTCAGCTATACAACTGCTCAGCTACTATAAACACGCTAAAAAATCGTGAAAACAAGGTTCTTAAAAAAGGGTAGAGTTTAAAACAGCTATAGGATAGTCGGCTACGCATTTTTGTGTGTGTATAGAGTTAGTAATAAGAATAACAAATATTTATTTTTCACTGTAGAGCCTTCAGAATAAAGTGATAAAGGAGTCCCCAACTGTTTTCATATGGGGCTTAAGACCCAGCTGTGTAACTACAACCTCCTCCGAACAAGATAATGGGAAAACTGAATTACCACCTACAGCTCCGTTAACTTCTGCTGCAAATTTACTCAGACAATAAATGCTGACACCATCTCTCACTAAAAGCACAACAAAGATCATGGAAAATATCATCGTGTTGTCTGCGGCTCCTTCCGATTTAAAAACCCTCAGGTAAAACATGACATCCATAATGAAAGCACTGAAAAGAAGAAGCAAAGGAGTGAGTGAGTCTTGTTTGCGAAATTTCGGGTTCATGCCATGTTTTTTAAAAGTGTTGAACCAGTGAGTTTTCTTGTTCCTTTAATTTAAAGTTTGATTTGTGGGAACTAAGTCGTTTACATATTTCCTGTTTACTTTGGCCTACATAGGTGGCTGTGCATCCAGAATGGGCACATGGTATGCTATAAATGGTGTCTTTTGTAAATCTGGCAGGAATATTGTAGTACTGGTATTGGGAGGGGAGGGGGGGAGAGGCTGAAGTTGGCTGTGAAGAGCGCGGCTACTTTTACTAACAATGCACACATTATCAGTGTATAACTTCTTGCAAAGTGGTTCAGTAACTCCCCTTATGTAAGGCGTAACAAGAAATACGGTTTTATGTTGTTGTTTCCGAGAGGTGGAGAGCCAATAAAAGTTACTATATTTACTGATAGTGGGTAACGGAAACCCATTGCTAAGGTACTTATGGAAGATGTATTTGAATTCTTCAAGCAAAACAAGCTTATTGGTGGAATGGGCATAAATACGGCGCAGCTCGTTTTTTAGCCCAGCTACTAGATAAATTGGGTCTGTATATGATTGAAAGTTATTAGTCCAGATTGTTTGGGTTGGCTTACGAAAATGGACAGTTTCAACTCTATTGTGGCTATTCGTAAAGATTGTAATATCAAGAAAAGCAATTTTATTATTGTCAGGTGCCTCCATTGTAAACTGTAGGGAACGATGATAGCTATTTATAAATTTCAACATGTCGTTACGAATGCCGGTTGGGAAGAGTGCTAAGGAGTGATCAATGAATCTTTTATAGTAAGCAATTTGAGTAAACTGGCTGACCAGTAAGTTATTAACCTCATTCATAACACTATCGCACAAGGAAGTGGAGATAGGACAACCCATAGGAACGCCTTTAGGCTGTAGAAAAAAATTTCCAGTGTACTGCAGGAAAGTAGTATCAAAAATAAGCTCAACCGCCTCAAGAAAGATAGGAATGTCCCAAGTTAAAAAAAAAACTTATTAAACTTGGGAAACTGGCCACAACTGTGCTTGACAATTATAAGCTTGAGCACCACCTACCCCCTTTTGTGTTTCCAAAAATCAAAACCCACAAAGATAATCACCCTTTACGGTTAATAACTAGCGGCAAAAAGCCCCAAATTTGGCACTAGTCAAAATAGTGGCCCCAACACTTAAACTTTTAGCTGTAGGCCAACATACTGTCCCTAACTCGTTAGCTGTTATTAAGGATCTTACAGGCACTCTTGTCCCTGCTGGCTATAGCTGGACATCTTTTGACGTGTAAGCAATGTTTCCCTCCCTGGATCGTGAACTTATTCTCAATACTTTAAAGAAAAAACTCCAACACGACTCCACTTCACTTGACAAATTAACTTGGGACGTTCCCATCTTTCTTGAGGCGGTTGAGCTTATTTTTGATACTACTTTCCTGCAGTACATTGGAAATTTTTTTCTCCAGCATAATGGCGTTCCTATGGGTTGTCCTATCACCACTTTCTTGTGCGATATTGTTATGAATGAGGTTGATAACTTACTGGTCAGCCATTTTACTCAAATTGCTTACTATAAAAGATTCATTGATGACTACTTAGCACTCTTCCCAACCGGCATTCGTAACGACATTTTGAAATTTTTAAATAGCTATCATCGTTCCCTACAGTTTACAATGGAGGCACCTGACAATAATAAAATTGCTTTTCCAGATATTACAATCTTTACGAATAGCCACAATAGAGTTGAAACTGTCCATTTTCGTAAGCCAACCCAACAACCAGGACTAATAACTTTCAATCATACACAGACCCAATTTATCTAGTAGCTGGGCTAAAAAACGAGCTGCGCTGTATTTATGCCCATTCCACCAATAAGCTTGTTTTGCTTGAATAATTCAAACCATGCTCTGCTGTTATTTTATTGATTTTTATTTTTATTTTTAAGTTGTTTGACATGTTTTAAACCTTTCACCTGAAAACAGTTCCGACCTTGGGAACCGAAACGTCGTGATTTCGTTGTTTCACCAGCACTTAATGGCTACTCTGTATGTGTTTTTTATTGTAAACAAGACGCGTAATTAGCGTTGAAAATCAATATCTCTCTAGTGCCAGGCCATTGTGAGTCCTTCGCCGTGTCAGACTGCCCATCTTTACCCTAACATTATTGAGACGGTAATAAAATTTTAATGTTTCAGTCATCTGAAACCACCTCAATGGAAACGCCCAAGATCAATTAAAGAAGGAGTCTAATGATTCAAGAATTGAACAAGATGTAACATGTATGGTGCTGGTGATTTTTAGGACTGTATGCAGCTATAATGCAGCTTTGTCAACTTTAATGTTTATTTATCAAAATTTCATTTTTTAGTAGTAATATCTAGACAACCGCTAGTGTGTCGCGCCAAGTTAGGCAATAATCATCACAACAAACATCACATCAATTCATTTGTCGTGATTTTAAACCATTGTAGCGTATAGCGTCAGTGTTTATATCTTGAAGCATAGTTGGGCACATTTCAGGTACTTAGGGAAAAATAATAATGCGGTACAAAAGCTTAAATTGCGTTGAAATCAAGAGCAGTGGCCCACCTGAAAAAAATTAAATCGTGTAGGAATGCCAGCTAAGCTGCTTTCAATGCAAAATCTGACCCTCAATAACGTTGAAAATGTGTAACTAGCTAATTCTAGTCCGCTCATCCCCATGTTAATTTCCATAGGGTGATTATTCATCAATACCGAGATAACGGGAAGACTTCCATCTATGAAACTGGACGAATGGCTACAGTACGATGCAAACTGCGTACCTTTTATGGTTTGGAGCCTAGGGGTGTAACGAGGATGGCGTGGGATGGCGCGTAAGTACGAAAATATTGTTATAACCATTGTTAGTATTGTCGGCATCGTCTCTCATTGGACAGCCAAAGTTCGGACAATGACAACGTGTATACTGACGTGCGCGCCTAGACACACACTAGTGTAGCACGATAAATCTAAACAAAATTGCCAAAGAAATTGTATTCATGTCCAATTCACGAAAAATAAACCATCTCTATAAAAACAAAGCAAAATAAACAAAGGCAAACACTGGTGAAGAGGCCTCCAAGTTGAGAGTGGTTCGGCCCTTCAAAGGAGTGATATCAACACACCAAAACTAACGAAATAAAACAAATTACAACAAAATTAAAACCAACTCCAAAACCTATAAAGAGGTGACCAAGTTGAGAATGGTTCGACCTATAGGCAAAAGGTAGTAGCAAATTGTTGAAAACCAATTTCTTGTTGACATGTCACTTAATTACCCATCTACACGGTAGCGGAGTTGAGTCTAATACACAATTTAAAAAAAAGGACTGATATCATATCAAAAACCAAAACTGGTAAAAGAGGCCGCCTAGTTCCGAATGGTTCGGCCCTTCAAAGGAGTGATATCAATACACTAAAACATTCGCCAACTTAAACACACCGAATAATACTTTGGACGTTAAATGAAAACTTGAACATTGCTACCGAAATTAGCAATGTTCTAGTTTTCATTTAACCATTGAACTATTACGCGGTGCGATTAACTAGGCGAATGTTTTGGTGTGTTGATATCACTCCTTTGAAGGGCCGAACCATTCGGAACTTAGCAGCCCCTTTTACCAGTTTTGGTTTTTGATATGTTAAAGGTTTTCCATCATAACTCCGATATTTTAGTTCAATTTCTCTGAAATAAAGTAAAACATGTGTGAGGACAACAAACTAAAAAAGTAAATAAAAGCATAAAAAGTCATTTTTTTATTGCTTAAATGACTCATTAAGGCACATATAATCTCATTTTTACCTACTGTGAGTAACAGGACACTTCCAGTAATTTCAGGTTAGTTGTTTTCTGTATAGTTGTTGTAAAATTGTGCATTTTGTTTAAATTAATGTTATTCATGGAACGGCAGTTATAGCTGCTTTCTTTCTAGGCCTAATTTACATAATTTTTGCTAAATAGCTGGTTATTTGACTCAAATTGGAAAAAAAAGTTTTTAATGAAATTTGTTTGTGTCACAGATTGTTTGTAAAATCCATAATCGTTAAATACAAAAATTGAATTACGTCCCCTTTGCCGCCTTAAGTGAAGGAAAAGAAGCGAGATTAGGAGAATTAAAATGAAGTTTTGATTCCGTTGGGTTTATTTCAAACACGAGCCCCTTGGAAGGGAAGAATAAATTTAACGGAGTAGTGATTCCGTTGAATTTATTTCAAACACAAGGAGCTAATTGGGAGGTGGAGGGGGGGGGCAAAATGGAGCAGTTATCCTTCTGGGTTTATCTCAAATACATGCTATTTGCACGTAAAAGATGGTCACCATCTGCACCTGCGCATGCCTCTAATGGTACTTCCGGGGACATTAGGACGTTTTGGACCATTACAGGCGTTTTACCTGCAATAGCTTTAATTTCGAATACCATCTTCTAGATCATGAAGATCGAGAGTTGCAGTTTCACACACAAAGTTTACAAAACTGTTTACACACTGTTTACAAAGCTCCATAAAGTAATCATGCGGTATCAGGGCATGGGATCTTGGTGGTCGTAGAAATTAGAGGTCGACCGAATTTCGGTTTCGGTTTTGGTTCCTGCACCGAAACCGACAAATTTTCGTTTTCGGTTTCGGCCATGAAGTGGCAGCTCAGTTTCGGTTTAGCCGAAACTAGTTTGACTTGTTTCGGTGATAGTTTCGGTTTCGGCCAAATCCTATGCTTCAGTTTCGTAAAGCCGAAACCAAGTTCCAACGCCCAGCTGCAGTAGTCAGTTTCCGTAGACTAACACTAGGTTGCAGCCTAGGAACGCACAGAGGGTGGCATCACAGATCCTGCTTTCATCTGCCGTACCCACGCTGATCAATAATAAAAACAATTTTTTTCAATCAAAATTCAATCATATTTATAGCTTCGTTGCACTAGAGGGACATGATACTTTTATTTCTCTTTACGTTTTCAAGCAAAGCTTATGCAATGAGGCAGTTTTCCGGTGCTCTGGACTTTCCTCACCGACACGAATTAATGGTTATTTAATTAAAACAAAACTATTGACCCCTAAAAAATGCAAACCAACGTTTTGAAGTCTTTCCGCATTGACAGTTTTTTTTTTAATTCTGAAACATTTTTTTTGGGGGGGGGGGGGGGGGGGGGGGGGGGGGCGGTTGGTTCTAGGTTTCACGTGGATTTGTTCAGCGTAGGGCGGGAAATGGGTAAACCTGGCTGTGCCTTCTAATCAAGACTATGTCTGCGAAAAACCACACACTCATGAGTTTTTTATTTTATCCTTGTTTTTGTCTAATTATTAAAATTGATATTATTCAGGTTAGGTTCTGGTTCCGGTTTCGGTAGTGGTTTCGGTTT
>JAHWFP010010405.1:3229-14302 GCA_023313725.1 Lithobius niger | reverse complement strand
TTATTCAGGTTAGGTTCTGGTTCCGGTTTCGGTAGTGGTTTCGGTTTCGGACGAAACTGATATACCGGTTCCGGTTGGGGTTTCGTTTCGGCCGAAACCAACTTGCCAGTTTCGGTAATGAATTTGGTTTCGGCCGAAATTAAATAACTTTTCGGTAGTAGTTTCGGTTTCGGCCGATAGTGAAAAACTTGGTTTCGGTCGACCACTAGTGGAAATGATACTCCTTTTCTGCATAGGACTCATGATTTAACCACTCAGAACCAGCAATAATTGCAGTGGCGCAAGTGGGTATGATAAGGAGGATATTTATGTTGTCATAAAATTGCGAAACAGTTTTTTGACTACAACCTTCATCTTGGTCTACATTGTGAACCCTGATATATGGGGATTTGCCCGTACTAATTCTAATATGTTAACTTCTTCTTCTATGTTACCCACAACTCTGTTGTTTCTTAAGGCCCTATTAGTTCGTACAAATGTTCCACATAAGGGTATAGGTTTGCAAGGTTGGCTGAACAGGATGTCAGGGTCATAACTGGTCCCTCTATGCATACATTGCAGGAGTACACCAAGGATCTCGCAACCATTCTCCAAGCATAGGGATCATATTTTTTTTTCTCCTGCCGTACATGCTACTTTCTTTATTTAGGTTCATTCTGTTTTAAATAGAATGACGCTTACGGAGAAAGAGACAGATCAACTTATAGGTTACTTTCAACCATTTGCAAGCAAATTCCTCACCTTAGTTTATAGGTTAACTGCCTTATACACGAGCTGTTTAGTCTGGCACGAACAAAACTTTGCAGAGGCCCAAAGAGCGGCAGTGAAGCAACAGAAAGCAGATGCAACTGAAAAGCCACACACACACACACAAATAAAGCCACAGAATATGGAGAATGCAGCTGCAGCTAAAGTGTAACAGAATGCTATTGGACAAGGCTATTGCAGCTAAGGAGTCGACTGCAGAGTCAACCAGATAAGATAATAAAAATCAACCAAATACGAATACAAACGCTTAAAGAAACCCACCTATGCAGCTAGAGCCCTACAATGAAGAGGACTTATTACGAGTCAAATAGAATGAAGAAGTTAGATTAATGACACCACCTGAGGATTAACGCTCACTTTTCAGGAGTATGTTACAATTCAATACCTATCTGTGTTAATGAGGAAAATTTCGCTAGAAGGTTCATTGTTTACTTACTGTTTGGTCGGCTCTTTATAGAGTGAGTTGGGAGAGTTCACCTTCTCGTTGTCTTTAGGGTTGGAGACTATCAAAGCCATCCTAAAAACAACAAGTGGCTTCAACTCCATCTCCAGGAGCTGTGTATCGTGTAATCATTCTAACAACTTAAAGTAAACCCAACGGAGTCACTATTCCATTTTATTATCGTAATTGCAATTCTCTTCCTATGCTTATTAAAATGGAGTAAATAGGGTTTATTTATATTATTACCACAAATCATCATCCCTGCAGAACACAAGCCATACATGGCAGCACCACTTGTGTTCTCTGATCTTCGTCGCTTGAATTTTAAGTGGCACTGTGACCAACTGAAGGTACAATATGGCAACATCTAGCGCTGTCTAGCACCATCTAGCACTTGCTTGCACCAAGCGAAGGAATGCGCATTTTAATTCTTTTTAACGTAACAATAAGCGACGACCTCTTTAATATTGAGTGAAAATTAGGTACGTCGTCGTGCACCTGGGTGCAAGCTCTAAAGATTAACAATATCACTGCCACTAGATGGCGCCATAGTATATTCGTTTGCTTTTCAATGGGTGTTAGTGCCACTTTAAAGCATACAGGATATACCTTTGCCTTCCGTTCCTCAAAAGTGCTTTCATTGCATTACCATGTAAATAATTATTTCAGCCTATGGTCAAAGAATATTCCAAAGAAAAATAACAAATGGTCAAGTTTGCTTTTCCCTCTTTTTTACAAAGAGAAATGCTTTTGCAAAACTAAGAGTAAACGTCATTAAGTCTAAGTTGAAAGAAAATTCAAGAGAAACACCAAATTGTCGCGTTACGTCCTTTGCTTTCTTCCTCACAGACTATACAATACTTTGCAAAACCATGAATATACGTCGTTTAGCCTAAGCTCAAAGAATATTCGACAGAGAAATACCAAATGATCGAGTTACATCCTGTGTTTTCTTCCTCCCCTTTCTAAAAAAAAGGTTTTTGGAAAACCATGAAGGCTAATGTACGTCATTCAGACAAAGTTCACAGAATATTCAAGAAAGGAACACAAACTGACCGATTTTTTTTGGACCGAGTTTTTTTTTTTTTCAAGTTACTTCTAAACATAATCGACTAAAAATACTTTTGCAATAACCTGTAGATTCATCTGAAGCATCAGCCTTAACATGTCCAGCTTAAATATTAACTGTTTTTATGTGACACTAAACTGCTCACGTAAAATAATTAATGTTGGAAAACATTGGTTATTGGCTTCCACTGAACAAGTGCTAACTACACTTACTGCAAGCGTTGCGAAGAAAACCAATTCTCATGTTGCAAATTGATTGTGCTTGAAAAATAATTTTTAAACTGGAATGTCAACCGCTCTGAAACGCCTTGCATTTCATAAATTAGTTATATTCCCACAAGCAACTTTATGTATCGTTTAGAAATACCCACGCAAGGCTTCCCGATCAAGCTTCATATTTCCAATAAACCTGAATTTAGCCACGAAAACAGGAAAAATAATCAATGTTTACAAACGTACATAAGTCTTTCCATAATAGTCTCATAACGTAGAACAACCAGTATACTATCGTCCTGACTACATAGCGACGTTTCAGAGGTGAGACCCCTCAGTGGACAGCACTCTCACTTTTCAACAAGCACAATACAAAAAATATTGAAAAGCGGACCGTAGTTAAATAAATGAAACGACAAAATATTCGCTGTGCGAAAACTACTACGAATTAAAAAAAAAATACAATTTGGTCAATAACACGCTTAATATTACTTAAAGACTATGTAAATGGGACGTAAAGTGTTTACTTGCAGAATGTTATTATTTATAAAAGATGCTCAAATACTGGAAAGTGTACAACGAAGGTTTACTAAAAGGAAAATGTGCGTGTCCAACCTGTGTTACAGACTCCATCTTTAATACGATGCAGACAGAGGGGAGCATTATTTATTTGGATAACATTATCAGAGGTTACATCCCTCCCTAAATTCAGCAACGCCTTTTTTGAATGTTATACGTCCGCATATTGTACGGCCGGACAAACGTCGGCGAAACCTATTGCCGTTAAACGTCCATATTCAACGCGAAACGCAATGAATTTAAACTTAAAGTGAATAACCCTCGTTATGATACGGCAAGACATTCCTTTGCCTGTCGTTGTGTCTCGTACTTCACACGCTGTGTAAATGGAACAGTTTGAAGAAGAGCACTTCTATTGTCATAGACTTAATTAAAAAAAAAACCGAAGGCTTGACGTCTATGCATCAGATAAGTTAAAATATAGATATGATGACTAGTTCAGCCACACCAAACAATATCTTGATTTGTAAAGTTTATTCTCTCACCGTTTTCGTTTGTGTAACTAAAAGGATTTATTATTGTTATTTAGGGTATTTACTGTATTAATAAACAAAAACGGAACGCTAAATGTTTAGAGTAAGGGTCTAAAAGTCAAAACCTAGAAGGAACACGGACAAGATTTGACAGTAAGGGTCTAGGTGTACAATTTTGTCAGTAAGAGGCTGGTAAGCATTAGACCCTTACTAAACGGTGGTTAGCTTAGTTCTAGTCTATTCGGACAGAACGTGTATATGAACGGTTGTAGCAGGTTTTCTTTGTTCTTAGAATTTTGTTATGGAAATTTAGAAGCACAATTTTCTTGTGAAGTTTGGAATTTTGTCTTTTGCTGCTTTATTATATTTCGTAGATTTGTGCCAGTGGATAATCGAATTAAGGCTATCTGCTGCGATTATGCTATCTTGTTACTAAATCGAAGAATAATTTTCAACATAAAGCAAAGCAGGAAACGTATACGATACTACCACTAGATCATCACGTGGGTCTTTGTAGGACGATTTACAGCTTTTCGCCAAAATATATTTATTGCTGACCACTGGGTAGTAAGGGTCTAATGCTTACCAGCCTTACTTGCTTACTCTTACTGACAAAATTTTACACCTAGACCCTGACCGTCAAATCTTGTCCGTGGTCCTTCAAGGTTTTGACTTTTAGACCCTTACTCTAAACATTTAACGTTCCGTTTTTTGTTTATTAATTCGTGTTATTTTTAGAATTGCAGCTAAACTGTAAAACAGTGCAGTTGACGGTCAAGTTGAGAGTTTAACACAGAGACCCTAGGCTGAGCCTTCCGAGTTAATAATAGATACAAATCCTTTAATCTTTAGTCTACGTCTTGTAGCTGGCATTTGCTAATTGGCATTAATTACATAAACAACAATGTTTCAACCATTGTAAAACAATCAATTTGGTTGTTTAGAGCTCCGTAACCCGTGAAGCACTTGACCAATTAGAAAAGGCCTTATGAAAACTGTACATCTACAGAGCAATACCTGTAAAATGAACCAGCTTTATAGGACAAATGATTTGCCCTGTAGAGGGGACAGACGAAAGTATCCCCAGAACAACAACAACAAGAAGTACCAGAACAAGAAGTTGTAAACAAAATAGGGATACTATAATGATGAATATTATAATTATTAGAAATTCTAGGGAATCCTTATTTGGCCCCTCTCTGTATCTCGGGTTTAGCTCGATAGAATTTCAGTGTTTAGACTGCAGACAGGCTTTGACTAGTCAAAGCTAGATTCTAAATTTGGTTTAAAGATGTTTATTTTTACGGAGTTATAAGCTCTCAAACTTGAGAGAGTTTAACACAGAGATCCTAGGTCGACCCTTACTAACACTGGCTATCGCCAGTGTTAATAGAATGAATTAGTATTGTATTTATAAATGATATGTAACGTTAAATTCCATTGTTGGTAGAATTAAATACGAAAAAGACAGAGTTAAATAAATAAATAAATAAGTTCGTGAAGCGCAGCAAAGGCAGACCATTCATGCCAGAAACGTTCTGGAAATTGAATGTCACCATTTTAGAGAAATAGGTAAAGGTGAGTAGCACGGAAGTATTAGGATTCGTCCGTTTTTTAAAACAATTACAGGGCCTTGTAACTACAGAGTTTAACGAAAAGATATTTAGTAATGACATGAATCGATAAAATAAAATAAAACTGCTCTTAAGATAAAAATACAATGCACAGACATTAACCGCCTTTCTCTTGTCTCTTACTTAAGGTTCACCGTTTACACCAGTATCATGATAGAAGTTGATGGTCGCCATTTTAGGTGAAAAATTACGCTGAGTAGCATGTAGCGCTGAGTTGCATTTTATGAAAGAACTAGCAGTCGTACCCGGTTTCACCCAGGATTTTGTTTCTCAGCGTTCGTCTGGTGTTTGGCTTGAAGGGTAATTTTACCTGTTCCCTGTGAAGGGTAATTTTTCTTTCCTCCAATCCTCTCCCTCCCCTTTTCTCCCATGCTCTCTCTCTCCTAATGTTTGGAGCTAGTGGCACGCGGAAATGGTTTCAACTTCAGATAGCGCTGTCTACTTTTTGCATTAAACTGTGCCGACCAATGAAAGCTACAGGATGTTCCCTGACTGTTTTAGTTTTAAATTTAACCAATCAACATCGACTTAGCGTGATAACACCACAGTAGCTTTCGACAGCAACTGGATTGCTGTCACCATCAATTGGTTGTATTCTACGAATTTAGTGCACGATCAAGAGAACATATTTCTGCCAGGGAAATTCTCAGCCATTTCCCTTGTAATTGACCTACAATCTCAACATTCCACATTGCACTATTATTACATAGACTTCCAATGACTTCCATACTGCACTGCATCCTTCATTGTGTTGTCCTATCCCACAAAATAACAGGAACTTACAATTTTCCTAATTTTTCTAGCGTAATATGGCATTGTCGTAAATTCGTGTGTGGTCGAGCTTGGATACGCACAAAGATTGATTTTATGATTAATAGAAATATAATAATTGATACAGCTCTTGGTAAGCACCACTACAACCGTGAATGACAACCTAAGTGTCGCAGCCTATTATTAAAAGACAAAGTACCTAACGTTAATAATTTAAGTCAAACCGATGGTACATAATGCCGTCATACTGTCAATATCATGCAAAGGTGACCCTTAGCCTCAATTTTTAAAAGAGAAGTGCCTCTTGGACAATTCATAAACAATTTATGATCCTAGACAACAAAATATTACAGCCATTTCTGTTATCAGCCCTACATAATGTCAAGTATACTATAAAAAAAAAGAAGAAAAAGAACTATCTCATGTCAACTTGAAACAAAACAAGCCCGACGGTTTTGTCCCATCAAAACACTGATAAAAAGACTGAATTTTTGAAAATTCGTGGTCTTCAAAGTTACACTAAAATAGTTAATAAAACAACCATGACTAAGCAATCAAAGCAGTATAACCCAATCTCGAAGACCGATACCCACCTTTTTGCAGAGTGATGCATTCGTATTATTCAGCTGAAGCCATTTTGGCAGAAGTACCAAAAACTGATCTAAATGTTATTAGAAGGGGGAAATGAGGCTAAATGGTGTGCAGATAGCTAGGTCATTAGCACCAACCTCAGTCACAGTGCAGTGGTCCGATTGGCACAAAGCATCACACATTACAGACACAATAAACAAACTCAGAAACTACATCTTATCATACATCTGTATCTAATACAAAAATTTAAAAATCCCGGACAGGAGGACAGACTTATCGCTCAATTGTGACTCGCTATGTCTTGCAGAAGATGGAAACGCCATTAAGATGGTGACAATCAACAAGCAAGTAACAGACCGTACGCGGGCGTTTACACCAACGACATTCAGGAGGGTTAATCCCCCCCTTAAAAGGAAGCAGTGAGTATGTTTGGTGTAACCAAGGTATAAACGGGCCAACCCTACCTTTTTTGGCGACTGTGGTGACACGCCGAGTGCCAATCCTGGACAGTGCCTTAAATAGCCCGTCACTTATAGCCATCTTGTTCATCCCACAAGGCTTCCCAAAAAGCGTGCAATCTCACACATCAGTTGGAAAGGCGTCCGAGGGAACAAGGTTGAGATCCATTTCGAGAGAACAAGAAAAGGCCCCTTTCCCTGCAGAATTAGCGTGGTCCTTAATACAATAATTATGGCAGTATGGTCCTGCTGAAATTTTCTTCGGCTTTCAACTTTTTTCCTCATACTTTTTTCGAATGCTGGAGCATTCCAGGAGTCTACCTTTTTAATTCGGTGCATAATCTCAGGCGGATAACCATTGGCGAGGTACATGTCCATAATTCGGCTTTTTTTCCAGTTTGATGTCCTCTTTCAGCATGAAGGACCCAAGGATCTTGTCATTTCTCCATATATGGTACGCATGAGAACCGAGCTTGGCGCTAATGACCAAGCTGTCGACGCGCCATTAGGCCTCGCCCCCCCCCCCCCCCGAGCTTGGCTGCATCAAGTTAAAGTGAACTGGCCTGGTGGTTTGGGTTTGTTTTTGATAATGGTTGAATACGAAAGGGACAGCACTTTCTGTACTGGTGTGAACATCAAGGAAGGGAACAGAATGATTGTGCCTGAATTCAAGGGATGGGAGAAAACTATTACATTAGGGAAATGCAGCATCTTGGAGGCAACTTTACTGAATTCCAGGATATAGGTGAAAATGTCATCAAAGTAACAATTCTAGATGGTAATTGATGACGGGAACACGGCATTCACAGGGAGACGGACATCATTAACGACGAGGTGACAGAACGTGGACACAGAACTGCCAGGTGGGAGCCTGCAGATTTGAAGGTAGGCTTCTCTGTCGTAGACCAAACAGGTGTTTCTTTTTTGTAAAGTACAGTGATGTTTCCATTACTTGCACTGGTGAGTCCTTTTAAGTTGGCCGAATTACCAAGTTTATGCAGATGCACTTCAAGGTTATCGAGGATAAGCTGCTGTGAGATACTGGGAAAAGGGTCTAAACATCACATGATACCAGTCCACTTGTATCACAGAGGTGCATTAATGGTCAACAAGAAGGTGTTGCAGTTCAAGAACATTTCTTATGATGTGGGTCGGTTTGACATTCTATTTCAAAATACGTATTATGATTCTTGTCAAGGCAGCATTCATCCTCAAATTCATTTTCCTCCCTTCCTTGATGTTCACATCTGTAAAGAAAGTGCTGTTCCCTTCGTAGTCAATCATCAAAAAACAACCCAAACTTCCAGGACAGTCAGTTTAACTCGATGTACCCACGCCCGGCCCTCATGGGTACCTTATGAGTAGACATGAAAAGATCTGTTGGGCATTGCACACTTGGTACACCTGGAATGAAAATGTATGTAGGACCAAGTAAAATATTACGTAATAGAATTAAACCAGTTCTTCCCTTATTAAATCGTGATTTTTAAACAGCTTAATTTTCGGATGCACGCTAAAAAAAATGGTTTAGATTGTAGACGAAGATTAGTATTTCATTTTTGAATCAGTGGTGTACACAATATGTCAAAGTTTGGAAGGTGACTTTTTTTCCAAAATACACGAACACTGACTCGTGGGTAAGATTTTATAATTCAGCATCTTGCTCTCCCATTTGAATGTAGTATTTGAATCGGATATATGCAATGCTTTCTCTTGGTTCCAACATTTGGGGGAAATTTTATGGTTTAATTGCGCGTCGACAGCAATGGCATTATTAGCACCAACCTCGGTCACAGTGCAGTTGTTCCTGGTTGCCACTACGCCACATATTACAGAGGTGTTAAACAAACTCAAAAACAGATCTTATCATACATCTGCTAAAATTAAAAAAAAAAACTCCGTACAGAAGGACAGAGTCAACGTCCAATTGCTGAGCCAAGTCTCCTGGAAGATGGAAATGGCGATGAACATCATCAAGATGATGATGACTTTATAAAAGCACATGATGGACTGAAAGTGTCCGGTGACAATAACGACATTATGGAGGAAATTCCCCCTCAAAAGGAAAGAATATGTTAGGTTGGTGTAAGCAACATTTGGTTACTGCCTTTCTTGACATAGAGAAAGCAAACCTAGCTCTATTTTCATGTTGACGAATCTCAATTGCTACAGCATGTGAGGTAGCATGCCTCAATTCACATTGAGCGTCTTGCTTGAACAGTTTTTCTGTATGCAAGTATGCACTACGTTTTGCCACAGGAGATTGATGTACACTAAAGTTTTAGTTTGGTCGTGATTACCTTTGCTGTAACAAATTACGGCTTGGATCAGAACGTCTCCATACCTAAGTCTAACTGGATGACTTTGGACTATGTCTGCAAACCCAGCAACATGGTTCTTGCTTGGGCCTCAGACCATGGTTTTCGATTCTCATCAAATAAGACTGCGTGTCTACATCTATTTCAGCCTCAGTTGTGACAGCATTCCGTCCTTGAACTGCAGTAGTAAGGACTCCAAACTCAGTTGTTGAAGATGCCCTTCTCTGCCTACTTTTCAGTAACAGGCTACCTTGATTTTCACACTAAAGGCAGCAAGAAATGAAACCCCGTATTAATGTCTGGATGCCTTTACCTGGAGCAGATTGGGGTGCTGATAGGACCATGTTTGCTGTGTTTGCTTTTTGAAGTGTCGTCGCAGGGTTTTTTTTTTTTTTCGAATAGCACGGCCCCCCGACTTCGAACGGAACTGTTTTTAGCATGGCGATGTAAACAATGCTTCGGCGGCAGGAGCTCCAATTTGGTTCGTTGCAGTCCGCACAATCTGGCTTACAGTTTAGGAAGACACACCTGTTGCTAACCCAGTCTGCACGAATAAATCCTTCTTGGCAGTCAAGGTACCTTGCGATTCGAAGAATCTGTACAAATTCCAAATTATTTCCCTGGCCTGAATGTGAAGAATTGTGCCCCTTCCGAACGTCGATTTAGTCGCAGAACCAGACGCCATTTTGACAAACACAAAATGCCCGCGAAGCCTTGAGGCATGGTTTCGTATCCCAGCATACAACGCGAACTTGCGACTGGAATGTGTAACCGATAAACGTTGCCATATATGGAGCGAAAACGTCACACTATTCAGCCTCTGTGCATCGTTTTGGCGTTGGTAATACTGTATCCTTTGCATGCCAGGCAGAATATTAGTGAAGCAGCGCTGTACTGATTACACGAGGTCCGTGTCTTTATGGAGGTAAGGAGACGACACCGGTCTTGCATAATCAAGCAGTCGTCTCACCTAGATTCCGAATGCGCAGATTTTAGTCGGAAAATCTCAAAAGGTACAGCAAAACTTTACGATTGCAGACCTGCGATTTGCACAAAACACAAGTGGGAACAGTTGGTGGAAGCTTTAAGGTCTTTAGCAAACCATGCTCTTAAATCTCGTACAGACTATTTTGAGACAATTATACACAGATTATATTACAGATTTTGTTTCCATTGTGGAAACTGGTGCATTTGTTACACGATATGGCAACTCCCAATAGTTGCCAATTTGAAATGTAGTGAATTTCTAGATTAAAGGTCTGGTTATCCTACACATCAACCACAGAAGGAGTGTGACTTAAAATCGTAAGATTAATTTAGCATAGTCAACATTTTGTGGATTAAAGAATCATTGATTTAGAAACAGAATAAAGACAAGTGGATCGAGTACCGATCCCTGAAGAACTACAATTAAGATATCGACAGGAGTCGAACTAAATTTCTCACTGACAACTAGGTAAGTACGTTCAAAGACAAGGCCCTGGATACAAGCCAGGAGTTGACCATTAAATCTAAAGAATGTCACCTTATAAAAAAAATTTCTTTGTGCACCGCTGAGTGAAATGTTTTCTGAAAAAAAAACAACCAAAATGACATCACAGGTGATACTCTTATCAAATGTACTTGTCCATACCAATCTACAAGTGATGTACAGAAGAGCAACTTGGAAATAACAAATATGGTGTTTGTTTTCCAAGTTATGACTGTTAATGTGCTTTATCATTTCCTATCGAATAATGGTGATCTTGAAAAGCACCA